>JAMKQA010006372.1:0-14980 GCA_024699735.1 Posidonia australis | reverse complement strand
TAAGATTATAGAAATAACTTAGAATTTGGTGTCTACAAAATTTTTTTAGAAACTAGCTTTTGGAAATAATCTAAAATCTAATATCTAGGTTTTGGAAATATCAAACGGATTCTTAAGCATCGAATGAATGAGGATCCACCATTATTATGAAATCCACTACAGCGGCCGTAGCAGTTGGTTGTGTTGAAGATATTGGAAAATCTTAAACACCTATTCAATTAGGCCCTATTCAATTCCAACAAACAAACAAGGCCAATATCTTTTTTTTAAATGCCCAGTCATGCCAAAATTCCAACCTGCATTCATCTCCAGAGCACCTACTTCTAAACCTTATTCTTAATTTCTTGCCCAGGCCCATAATTTATTCACAACGTTAAGTTTTATTCAAGCTAACTCGTCTCGATCGCATAGATAATTAAGATACCAACTAGAATTATTTCGAGTGGTGGAACTATGGGGGGTTTGTGCACCCAGAAAATAAAGGAAATGATTTGATAAGAATTCCATTTCCTGTTGGCCATACAAAATAAAGGTGTTTGTGTACCAAATCAGAAATGATTTCAAAAGAAACTTGATTCCTTTACTTTCGAGAGTATTTAAATCCCAATGTATTTCATTTTCCTCCCCCTTATCGTGGAATTTCACCAAATTTCCCCTAAATCCCTCTCATCCTCACAAAAACCCTCTATGCAGTCCTCCCCCTCCCCGTGTCCTCCCCTCCCCGCGTCTTCCTCCTCGTCGTCATCCTCCTCCCCCTCCCCCTCCCCTAGACATGGAAACCGAGCCGGGTCGGGCCGGCCCGGCCCACGAAACAGCCGACCGGTATTACTACAGAGAGCAAGGGAATGGTATGATGCATTCTTCCTTCAAGTTTTTTGATGTGGTTTTTTTCCTCAAGTTTTTTGATTATTGCCTGCTGAACGATTATTACTGTCAGTTTTGTTTCTGGATTGGCTAACTCCGCTGAGTTCAAAATTTTATTGCCTGCGGATGGATGATGGTGCATTAGTTTGCGCTTCAAATGATCAGAATTATTTTTTGTTTTGAGCAGAAAAATACATTAAATTAAGAATTAGTACAAACAATTAGTTTAAACATTTCTTTTTCAGTGTATTTTGTTTACCATACACCTCACTTTGATTGTACATGATTCTTGTGATTGCTAGAACAAGCATTCCTACTAACACCAGACTGCAACAGCCGTGGAAGAGTTCCTACTGAGCGATTGCTAAAGCTCTAGTTGAGACGTGAAAATATCATGAATTCTATGTAGCATGGTTGATTATTGTAATTTATTTCTAAGAATTTGTAATGTTATTTGAACTTTTGTATAACTCAGATTTATATTTTGAGAGATATTTGATTGAGTTTTAAGTTAATAATTATGAAATTATCAATATCTGTTATCTTTGAAATCTGTTAATAATCACAAACACCTATATTCTAGTTTCCTTTATTTTCCTGAATAGGCACAAACAGTAGGAAACTTAGTCAATAAGAAATCAATTTCTCTTACTTTCAATTTCTTGGTAAATCTTACTAACTCTAGAATTTTATTATTTGTCCAATTTTGTGCAGCAACAGACCCTATATGTTGATCAAGAAAAAGTGGAACATTTAAAAAATGCCTAAAACCTAAAAAAGTGGTTCGTCGAAGGTCCCACCGAGATTTGAACTCGGGTTACTGGATTCAGAGTCCAATGTCCTGACCACTAGACCATGGGACCGTTTTACAGAGAAAACAACAAATTATTTTAAAATAATATTTAATTTTTCCAACCATATTTCTTCACCTGCTGCATTGGAGACCACTGTTTCACTCTCTCCAACGAACGATAGCTCACGATGTGGCGCGCGATCTCATGGTGGCCGTTCGCTTCCCGGTCGATCTCGACCTCTTCGGCCCCCACCACTGCCAAAACACCCCTACCGAGCAAGAAATGGGACGCCGTAGTGATCGGTGGCGGCCACAACGGCCTCACATCCGCCGCCTACCTCGCCAGGTCGGGCCTCTCCGTCCTAGTCCTCGAGAAACGCTGCGTCCTCGGGGGCGCTGCCGTCACGGAGGAGCTCGTCCCTGGGTTCCGCTTCTCCCGGTGTAGCTACCTCCAGAGCCTCCTACGCCCCGCCGTCATCCAGTTAGTAACATGTACCAGTACCACTGGGTTTTCGTGTTTTTCTTGTCTCACAAAGCGGAAAATCGAGTGAAAAATTGCGTTTTTTGGTGCGGATTCTGACAGGGAACTCGAGCTGAAGAAGCACGGGTTGCGGCTTCTGAAGCGGAATCCGTCGTCGTTCACGCCGTGTCTCGATGGAAGATATCTGCTTCTTGGCCCCGATGCGGAGCGGAATCGCTCTGAGATTTCGAAGTTCTCCAGGAAGGACGCGATGGCTTATCCAATGTATGTTTATAAAAGAAACAAATAATGTAGTAGTGTATTTTCTGCTGATTTTGTTGGTTTTTGTTGGAGTTTTTAGATATGAGAAAAAGCTGGAGAGGTTCTGTGACTTCATGGACTCGCTTTTGGATTGCCCGCCGCCCGAGACACGGCGTCACGGTTTGTTATTTGGGGATCGGGTGAAAGATAAGGTTCAGAAGTCGGTGTTTTGGAGTCGGTTGCTCAAGAATGCTGTTGGGCTTGGGCAGAAGGATTTGGTGTAAGAGATTGTGATGGCATTCTGTTTTCTGTGTGCTCATCTGTTTTTAATTGGTTGGTGCATTGTAAAAGCTATCGTTGCAAGATGGATAGAGAGGCCGAGAGAAGCTATTGTCTTAACGTTGCTTTCGTGGATTTGTAACTGGCAGGGATTTCATTGATCTATTGGTTGCTCCTGCGTCCAAAGTTTTGAATAACTGGTTTGAGGTCCTTGCATTCGCTTGATTGCTTGTACTGCATCTCTTCGTCATGTGGTCTTCTCAAATTGATTAATCAACGTCTCCATAACAGCATTTTTTTCCAAAAATTGCAGAATGTAAATGTTCCTTCTTGACTGCACTTTTTTTTCCATTTTTTGTCAGTGTGAAGTATTGAAGGCTACACTTGCAACGGATGCTATTATCGGGTCCATGGTAATAATCTATACTGTATTTCCTCCACATCCACAGGACTGTTACAAATGTATTTCAATTTCCTACACTTGCTAGTTTTAGTTCTAGTTATATATAGTTTTCTGCATCATTGCCCAGAATAGTATCTGACTATCTTCTACGTGATTAAGAAGGAGAGAGAGGAAGTCAGATGCTGTAATTGTGTCTGGTCATCTATTACCATTATGTCATTCCCCTTCTTAGCTGCTTAGCATTTGTATTTACCCTTCAATTTGTAATGTTGGTAAAAATACTTTTATAGGCAAGTGTGCACACCCCAGGCAGTGGGTATGTCCTGCTGCATCATGTCATGGGAGAAACTGATGGTCATCGGGGAGTTTGGTCGTATGTATCTTCCTCAAGAATGAAAGAGTTACCCCTTCGTATTTTTCACATGGTTGATGCTAAGTTTGTGTAAATTACAAAGCATTGACAGCATTTCTTCTCCTAGAAAAAGTTGTTTTGCATTTATTTGTTAGCTATCTTGGAATGATTACCTTGTAATTAACTTCTAGTGATGCAAAGGCATGACGAGAAAGGATTTCCTTGTTAATAGATATGTTGAAGGAGGGATGGGTGCAGTATCATTGGCAATTAACAATGCAGCCAAGGAAGCTGGTGCTCATATTTTGACAAATGCTGAGGTACGGTTCTCTGAAATTAATGGGTTTTTACAATCAGGTGTAAGGGTAAACTCCCATTACATGATTAAAGTTGCACTTTCCTTGGATTTATTGTTTTCGTTCTCCAGATATCTTGGTCATGTTTGTACTCAGATTCACATAATAGCTTTTGTGTGAGTCTTGGCTTCAGCTCTTGCAAGTTTCAGTGCATGCTTTTTTCTTGTATAAAAGACATGCACTTTTTACAAGGATTCCTTTTTTGTACATCTCACCATAATCTTTGTTTTATCCATAATGGCCATGATGAGTGTTGAATATCCTTGTTGCAGGTTGCACAGTTGGTAGTTAATACGGAATCTGGAAAAGTAAATGGGGTGAGTTGCCCTCTAATCACCATTAATGAATTGCATTAGTATAGGAAAAACTATTGAAAATTGTGAGAAGAGATAGAGAAGAAGAATTATGTTGTTATTGAGTAGTTAGGGTTACATATATAGGGATATTATACATCACTAGGTAAATAGATGTCCAATAACTCGTTTTACATTAAATGAGTAATAACCCCATATACTCTAATACTCGTCCTAAAGTTGGAGCATACATATCAATCATGCCTAATTTGTTACATAAAGACTCAAACATCTCTACATTGAGATTCTTTGTGAATATGTCCTCTAACTGCTCAGAGGACTGATTATAAGGAGTAGAGATAATTCCCTTCATAACCATATCCCTTACAAAATGACAGTCAACCTCCACATGCTTTGTACACTTATGAAAGGTGGGATTGTTTACAATGAATATCGCAGCCTGATTGTCACAACACATAGATATAGG
Organism: Posidonia australis; assembly: GCA_024699735.1. Classification (NCBI taxonomy): domain Eukaryota; kingdom Viridiplantae; phylum Streptophyta; class Magnoliopsida; order Alismatales; family Posidoniaceae; genus Posidonia; species Posidonia australis. Next base: position 10,432 of record JAMKQA010006372.1, on the reverse strand, counting down.
AACCTCGACATCAAATCCAAGCTGCTCCAACAGTCACTTCATCCACATCATGTTACTAACTGTTTGCGTCATTGATCTTTACTCAACCTCTGCACTGGATTTGGACATCACATTTTGCTTTTGCTACGTCAAGTAACTAGGTTGCCTTCTACATAGATACAGAAGTCAGATGTGGATTTTCTGTCCCCTCTGTCTCCTGCATATCCTGAATCTGAGTAGGCTACAATCTTGAAATATCCATTTTTCTTGTATACCAAGTCTTTCCTTGGAGCATCCTTCACGTATTATAGAACCCGCAGAGTTCCTAACCAATACACTTTCTTGGGTTTATGCATAAACTGATTTAAAAGGCTAACTGCATATGAAATATCAGGTCTGATCACAGTCAGGTAAATGAACTTTTCAATCAGCCTTTTGTATTGATCGGGATCTTTTAACAACTCTGAGCTGCTATCTCAGAATGAAGGTGTCTGCTCAATAGGCGTGTTTTTTTGTTTACATCCTAAAAGACTTGTCTCCTGTAGAAGATCCAAAACATATCTCCTTTGTGACAGTGTCATTTTACCATGTACATACGCAAACTCTATCTTAAGAAAGTAGTGAGGCTTTTCTATGTCTTTTGTCACAAAGTGAGTCTGTAAATGATGTTTTACTTCTACAATCTCCTGAGTATCACTGTTTGTCACAAGTATGTTGTCTACATATACAGCCAGAATGACAAATCTACCAATTGTCCTCCTGTAGAATACTGAATGATCCACTGCACACCTCTGAAATCCACCAGCAAGAACCACCTGACTGAACTTTTCAAACCATCCTCTTGGACTTTGCTTACTGCCATAGATCGCTTTTTTGAGTCTGCACACACGATCCTCCTCCTGAGCAACATACTCTGGAGGTTGTTCTATCAGAAAAAATTCCTGCAAGTCTCCATATAGAAAAGTGTTTTTGACATCTAGTTGGTACATCTCCTAAGAGTGATTTAGTGTCAAAGACAGAAGCACTTTGATGGAATTAAGACGAGCCACAGGTGAGAACGTTTCCTCATAGTCTATCCCATATATCTAGGTGAAGCCCCTAGACCCTAGCCACCAGTCTGGCTTTATATCTGTCAATGTTGCCATCTACTTTGTACTTAATGGAGTAGACCTATTTGCAGGTGACTACTGTAGTCCCATCAGTACGAATCACCAATTTCCACGTGCCACGACCAGTAAGAGTTGCTGTCTCCTCATTCATAGCATCATTCCAATGTGGAATGGAAAGTGTCTTCTGATGATTCCAGGAAAGAGATTGAGAAACAAGAGACAATGTAAAGTTACGAAAACGAGGGTGAAGTGAATCATAAGAAACAAAGTTGGAGATAGGATAGACAATGCAAGAACGAGTACTTTTTCGTAGAACAATGGAAAGGTTTGAGGAACTGGTAGGCGGATTTGCATCTACAGAGGAGGATGGTTCAATGGTGGGAGCAACTGAGGCGTGCTGGCGTCGCTGGTATACTTGTAAAGGGCGAGTGATCTTTGGTGGCAAGATAGGTTCCCCTTGAATATTTTCATTTTGCAGTTCAACACATAATGGAAGTGGGACAGACACACTAGAAAGGGGTGACTCTTCATAGTATGACACTGACTCGAAAAAGTGACATCGACAGACACAAAGTACCGCCTAGTGGGGGAATGGAAACAACGATATCCCCTCTGGTCCTGGAATATTCAACAAACATACACTTAATGGATCTTGGGGACAACTTGTCTAGACCAGAAGAGAGGCCTTCGACAAATGCCATGCACCCAAATACTCTAGGGGTCAGACTGAACAGACTGGACTGAGGTCTAAGATGACGAAATGGGACTTCCACTTCAAGAGGTGCAGAAAGTATTTTATTGATGAGATAGGTGGCTGTAAGTACTGCATCAACCCACAACTGCTTTGGCACATGCATATGAATCATGAGAGTGCGAGTAACATCTAAAATGTGCCTATGTTTGCGTTTTGCAATCTTATTTTACTGTGATGTGTGGGGACATGAAGACTGATGTATAATGCCCAATAAAGCACAATAAGAAGTAATTCTATTCTGAACAAACTAAAGTGCATTGTGAGTACGTAAAATTTTGGAAGTGACATCAAACTGATTTTTTATTTTCATTAAAAAAAATTTGAGTACATCATAGACCTTATTATGATCACTGAGTAAATATACCCAAGAGACTCTAGAAAAATCATCAATAAAAACTATATAATATTTATATCCGGAAACAAATTGAACTCTGGATGGACCCTAAACATCACAATGAGCCAACCGAAAAACAGACGTACTAGACACAAGATGTAATCTCTTAAAGAAAGCATGATGGTGTTTACCCAGTTGACAAGACTCACACTTATGACTCACACTCGAACGACGACACTGAACACCAAGGCAAGGCTTGTTGAAGCTTTTGATGCGACGGGTGACCCAACTGATAGTGCCACAAGGAGGAAGACTCAGAGGTAGACTTCAAGCAAAAACCCTAGACCCATACTGCAGACACTTCAAGCAAAAGCAAGTCCTTGTGGTGTATCATCACGAACCAGTAGGTACACTTCATTTCCTCGCTCACTGTAGACACTCCGATTTTGCAATCACTTGGCAGCAGGCTTCTCTGGAAGATGCTCAGGTTGCAACCACCACTCTTAAACCTTAACTCCATCAGAACCCTAGACCCATACAAGCCCACACTAACTTAATTCAAGCAAAAACCACTAATTAAAATCAAAATCAAGCAAAATCTACTTAAAAACATTTAAAATCCAAATTAATCAATTGAAAACCCTAATTAAAGTCAAAACCAAATAAAATCTATTTTTAAACCACTTTAATCCATTTAATTTCAAAGAAAACTTAAATTAAACTCAAAAAACCCTAAAGTCATTTAATTAAATTTTAAAAAACCATAATTTAAACCCAAAACTTTAATTAAAATCCAAAAAACACAAATTTTAACTGAAAATTCTAAAAACCCTAATTCAAACTCAAGACTTTAAAATCCAAAAAACCCTAGTTAAATTAAAAACCATGTCTAAAATCCAAAAAACCTAAATTAAAACCCAAAATTCCAATTAAAATCCAAAAACTTTAATTAAAACCCAAAAGCTTAATTTAAACTAAAAACTCTAATTTAAATCCAAAAATCTAAAAACCTTTAAAATAATTAAAATCATGAAAATCATAATTTAAAACTAATTAATTAAGTCACAAAAACCTAAAATGATTAAAACCTAAAAACCCTAAATCATTTAATTAATCCCAAAAGAAACTAACTTAAAATCTCATAATTAAATTTAAACTCCTAAAAGCCCTAATTTAAAAACAATTAAACTTCAAAATTACAAAATCAAAATTTAATTAAAATCACCAAGACAAAAAAAAAACTTAAAACAAAATCAAAAATCAAAAACAAAATTAAAAACTTAAAACAAAACCAACATACTAAAACAAAACCCTAAAAACCTAAAAACCAAAACCAAAACCAAAACCAAAACCAAAACAAAAAAACAAAACAAAAAAAGAAAAAACCAAAAGCCCACAAAACCAAGTCCGTTAAGTCCAAACCATTTTAATTGAAAACTTAGGAACTTGAAACAATAAGTGAATAGTCTTCTTCCTTCCCTCAACGAGACCGACTCTCCCCTTTCTTTCCTAACTACACCCACTCCTCTCCCCCACGAAGACCAACTGTCAACCACAACCCTCCTCGTGCATTCCACATCCCTTAAAAACCTGGGAAAACCGTAATAGAGAAAAGGAGGATCGGGAGAGAACTTAGGAGAATAGAGAGACCATTGGAGGAGAAAAAGCACCTTTCAAGCTTTCCACACCCCTGGTCTAGAGAAATCCTTCGATTCTCCACCTTCAGAGTCCTTCTCCAAGCCCGTTTGCAGTCCCGAAGACCTTCTGGAACGCAACCAGAGCATCTCGTCGGAGCGCCGTCGCTGTCGTCGGAGGACAACCTGACCACCATCCTGGTAAATCCTTCCCTGTTTAGCATTGCATATCACTTTTACCTTCTGTAGAGTGCATTTGAGTCCACTGGATCAAGTGTTGGTGGGTTTAAGAGACCTGAGTGCTGCCTTCTTCCTCCTCCGATGGTGGGTTCTCCACCGTCGGCGAGGTTTCAAACCTCTTGGATTGAAGGAGGTCTTGTGGGCCTTCCTTCCCCATCATCTCCTCCCTCTTCTTCCCTGAGCCACCGTCACTTAGAGGGGGACTTCTTGGCCTTCCTGTGGCCAGTCGACCATTGCCGTCTCCGCTGCACCCATCGTCGGAGTCGGAGATAGGCGTAGTGACTCGCGCCATTCCAGCTCCTCCCGCAACGCCCAGGAGCATCGCTGCGGGCCCTCGGAGCTTCCTCAACCGTTTCTGGCACCCTTTTGCCGCTGCAGTCCCTCCCCTGACGTCGACGGGACGCCTCGTTGGAGCCAGCGATGGGGGGAGCGCCCCACGTCATTCTGGCTTCATCCGCGACGTTCCACAGCCCCGTCGTGCCTCCCCAGAGGTTCCCCGGTGCTCGTCGCGACAGCCCAGCCTCCACACCGCCTCCAGACGCCTCCGCAGTCGTCTTCTCCGGCGACGATAACCGCTCGCCGGAGCCCGAGGTGGGGGAGGCCTCTGAGACCTCCCTAGACGAGACCACCGCCATGGAGGAACTCGTCGTGGTGTCCCCGTGCTTCCCCGACCATCGTCGATGCCTTCCCGTCACTGCGCCGCCGTCGGGAGCTCACTGGAGTTGGCGTCGGCAAGGGTCGTCGGCGATCCGTCGGCGATCTTCGAATAGAAGAGGTTTGGGTTTTAATGATTTACTAATTACATTTAGGTCCTCCTTTTCATTACATATTGGTCCCCAGAATTACTTTCAGGTCTTTTTTTATTGCATTCAGGTCCTTTTTCATTACATTTAGGTCTTTTCTTACATCTAGGTCCTTTTTAAGTCCTTTTTTTATTACACTTAGGTCCTGTGATTTTATGTTTAAGCTCCTGAAGATTTAAATAAGTTTCATTTCATTATTATTTATGTAAATATTACATGTTTACTCCAGTTTAATTTTTAATTTCATTTTCAGTTCCATATATTTTTATTTCTTCACAGTAAGACCCTTATATTCATGTTTTCTTTGCAAATGTGTCCTGAAAGTTTATTTTGTGACCCTTGACATTTTCATAATTTAAAATTGCATTGTGAATATTGCATTTTTTGTCCTGTTTAAATTTCAATTGCATTTCAGTCCTATTCATGCATGTTTTTATCACATGTAGGTCCCTAAAACATGTTTTCCTTACATTTAGGTTCTGAACATTTGCATTTAACCCCTGAAACTTTTTAAAGCAAGTTTTTTCTGTGAAATTTTCATTTTGAACCCTAAAATATTTAAAAATCACACTGAGTGTTATTAAAATGGAATTTTCTTTACAGTTTGGTCCTAGTCTTTTGCATTAAGCCCCCAGAACTAAAAAAAATGAGTTTTTCATGTGTATTTTGCATCCTAGATCTCAGGAAATTTTATAATTGCACTGACCAACATAAAATCTCAATTTTTATCACATTCAGGTTCAGAAATTTTGCATAAAAGTCCCTGGATTCACATCAAATCATTCCTGAACATAAAATTTACATTTTGACTCTTAGATTAATTACAAATTCATCATTTAGGGTTTTAAATGTTTTCCTGCATATTTTGAGGCATTTTTCACTCATTGCATTCATGTTTTGCATTTAATCATTGATTCCATTTAAAAATCGTGTTTTCACTGAGATTCGATACTTAGCTTCACATTTTGGTCACATTTGCATTTATGTGTGAATTTTGCACTTTAGACTTTGAATTTTCAAGAAATTATCCAAGTGCAATTTTTACATCCCCGTGCTACATTGACATTGGACCCATCATTTGCATGTTAGAATAAGGGTCGTGAACATGTTTTTTATCTAGATTCTCACTCCTGTGAATTTTGCATTTTGGCCCTTATGTTTGTCTTTTATTGTGTTTACATCAATTTGTTGATTTTCTCCTCCATGTTTCTTGCAAATAATATCTTCTAGACATTTGGCACACATTTTGACATAACTTAGGCCATGCATCACTCCATTGCAAACATTTATCACATCTGGCTAGGGAAATGACCAAATTGCCCCTGTGCCTCCAATTCATGAGCATACATATCAATGTTTGCACTACTCTTGCATACCATGTCTAAGTCATTCTTTAGAGTTTTTGCACATTTAAGCACTTATCCTTGCATTACATATACTTTTTCCTCACATTTGTATTCCTATTTGGCGAGCCGGTATCCTATGCTTTTCCTTCATGGATTTCTTTCTTCACTTTGTCCTTGGAGTTTCTTATCCATTATCCGATTTGATTCGCTTTAATCCTACATTTCAGATTTTTTTGATTTGATTTGGATTTCATCGCCTGAGAGCGTACATTAACAGACCTGAAGGCTGACATTTGATCCCATTACGGATTATTTTTTTCCTTTTTTGATTTTCACGACTTTTTCCATTATTCCGAGAACACGGGTTGACTCGACTTTTTATCATTTTGACATCAACATGGTTTTCGGAGGCGTTCTTTACAAAAATATTGTCTTTTCATATGATTTTCTGCGATTTTGTCATTTTATGTGGATTTCTTTGTAATTTTTGCACATTGTCTTTTACATCCATCCAGTATTGTCTTGGCATTCACATCAGCATGATTAGAACATAATTTAGGCATAACAAACACTTATTCAACCTTAAGCAAGTGAATTAAACTAGAAAGACCAAGTTTCTCGGACGTACGAGGGTGCTTAACACCTTCCTTGTGCGTAATAAGAATCCTTACCCATCCTCTGTTTAGTAGACATCTGACCTTCACGTTTGCGTCTCATTCATTCACTTTTAGTGATTCGTTTGTGGTTTTCCTCGTCTTTCCCTTAAAATATCAGGTGACGACTTTATTTCTCTCCCTCTCGTCCTGTCTCGTGCCCTCGCCATCTTGGCATGGCTGTGGCCTCCTCCCCTCTGGAGCGACCCCCGCGTCGGATCGGCCCCCTGGCAGTGGACACGGTCACAGAAACTGGCGACTCCGTAGGGGATGCTAGATTTCGACTTTTAAGTTAGTCTTTTCGCTTGCTTTTAGAGGTTTTGGTGTTACATGCTTGTTTGTTTGCCTTGTTTGTAATTGTTTGCTTACTTGGAGTTCCTTTTGTACTTTTTTTCACACATTTGCTCTGTCACTGCACACACATGTTATATATCCTGCCTTTTGATGTGATGGATGTTTTCTTTTCACAATCATGATGCCACGACACTTACACATGCCATGATCATGCCTTTTGTTTGTTGTTTGCTTGCTTATTTGCCTTACATGTGTGTTTTCTTCCCCTCTCGCACTTGACATGCCTAGGAGAGTAGAGACATATTTGTTTCCCCTTCTGGTTAAAATAAAACACATATATTCAGAGAACAATTAATAAGGCAAAACTAGAGACCAATTCGAACTCTCTCCCTGGTTAATAAAATGCAAGTAAAAGACACAAAGCATACATGCATGATTCATTCATATAGGTGCATGCATTCTTCTCCCCTGAGTCCACCTACAGTTTATGAAGGACAATTCTGGTAACCCGCTCTATGGCTTTGGCGTGGGACGTGTTGCTAGTTTGTCTCTCTTGTTTGGGGTCGTGTCGGTGCTAGTAGATGGTACAGCTCCATGCTACTGTAGGAGACGAGGCCACCAACGCACCACCCATTCACTGCCTGCGCTTTGGCTAGGATTTAGAGTGGGGACCTTTACTTTCTAGCCTGAGTTGGAGACCTATTTACCCATGTATGATCTCGGAGTAGACGACCTTCTAGGAAATACTTAGTTGGTGAGAGCGCATGATAGTTGCATCCATATGCATGTGCATTCATGCCACCATAACAACTGCATCTTATTGCTGGTTTTAACACCATAACAACTGCATCTTCAGCTGGCGTGACCCCTGCGTCGGATCTGCCCTTGGGCCGTGGGCACGGTCACACTCACGATCCAAATCAATCCTCTTTTCCGTCTGCAAATCCTGAAATATACAATGAAAGGGAAAGAAGATGACGTAACAATGTAATTATTTGGTAATAGTACTAATAGATAACAAATTTATAAAGAAATCAGGAATAAACAAGACTTTGTCAAGAGATAATTGTGAAGAGGCTTGAACCACTCCTTCACCAGAGACGAGACAAGTTCGACTATCGGTAATTACCACATTTCGAGTATCAGACAATTGAGATAAGGTATTGGAATCGGTAATTACTACAAGCTACGTGTACTTAACATGTGAGAGGAGGTACTGGAATCAATAATCCAGGAGGATTCCCTAGATGCATGGAAGGCAATGGTACCTGAAGAGGTAGCCCGAGTAGTTGTGACTGCAGAATCTATGACCTTTAACTGCTGAAGTGTCTCATAGTCTGCTTGGGAAACTATAAACGTTTGCTCCTTAGTAGTAGCAGCAGCAGTGTGAGGTTCTGTAGTGACATTCGTCGTCTGAGGTCGGTCAATAATATCTCAACACTTGTTTATCCTGTGATCCAATCGTCCACAATGTGCACAACGGGGAGGTCCACCTGTCTTTCATCTACCACGACCTCCACCTCGGGAACCACTACGACCTCGTCTCCTAGTAGTTGTCATGGCTGATAGCTCTGACATAGTAGATGACACAGTCGTAGAAACTCGAAGGATTTTGGTAAAGGTAGCCTGAAGGTCTAGAATGCTATTAGCTCCTAATACTGTACTCTTGATCTGAGAACTGATGTCTGGTTCAGGCTAGAGAGGTAGACTGCAATTACCAACTCTTCTTGATACTGTTGCAGGCGCGTGATGTCAACAGTCAATGGTTGGTACACATCCAACTCATCCAGAAGGACACAGAGAGCGGTGAAGTGCTACTGAAATGATCGATTTCCCTATCGTAAGGTAAACAATTATTCATATATCTCATAGACTCGAGATATATTCTTCTCGTGGTTATATATCAGTCTAAGGGTATTCCATATTTTCTTTGCAGGCTGCAACAACATAACCTTTCGTGCAACTAAGGACGTCATATTGTTCGCTATTCATGTAATAATTGCCGCATCATTGGCTAACCAGTCCTCATATGTGTCAAATTTTACATCAGGTGGTGGATGGATGAGATGTTTCAGTTTCCTATGAGCCAAAACAAAGGTCTCGAAGTTCTGTGAACATAAGAGGTAGTTTGGGTCATAAAGCTTTACTAGTGAATCACGGGAAGCCATAGTGAACTGAAAATTGATAAATAATACCAATATATGATATGAAAATAACTAAATACGTGAACTGAACTATTCACTAAGTGTGGATATGACGTATCCACACATATTGGAGATAGGAGATGAAGACGAGGCCTAAAACATGGCCTTATTGGGTTAGACTGCCTCTATGGTTGACAAAGAGGGACGAGGAGGCCTCACCGAGGGGTAGACATTCGTTGAAGATGCCTTACGGGGCCGCGAACGGCCTGGATTGCCCTGGAGGAGGGCCTACCTTGGCCTGAAGAGGCTGCCGCTGGCCTAGACTGGGTAAGGAGGGGCCGGCGGGTGCTGGGTAGACATGGAAATTGGGCCGGGCCAGCCCTGGGCCGCCTAGTTGAGCTCGGGTCTGGGAAAAAATCACGTGGACTGGGCCAGGCTAGGCCCGTCGTGGGCCGTGGGCCGTGCTGGGCCTAACGGGCAGGCCTGCCAAAGCCAGCAGAGTAGGCCCATTTAGGTCCACGAATACTCCCTGGACCGGGTCGGGCCAGCCCATGCACAGTAAAAAAAATATTGTTTATAAAAATTAAAAAAAAAAAAATTAAAACAGGGCCGGGCCCAGCAACCTGACCTGTTTTAAAATTTTTTTTAAAAAAAATCCAGCCGTTGCAAACGAATGGATTTTTGGTCGTTGCAATGCAACAGCCATTTCTTGTATTTTTTTTTAAAAAAATTCAATAATTTTATCTTATAAATATCCCCTAAACCCATTCATTTTTCTTCACAACTCAATCTTCTCTTCTACAACTTTTTCAACTACAAATTTCTCCAATTTTCAAAAGAGGATTTTCAAGTGAAGATTTCGCTGTTTGGTTTTGATTCTGCCCGGTCTTCTGCTCTTCAGACTCCAGTCTCCATGCGACACTAGTTGAGCTAGCAACATGAAAATTTCTTTACTTCTAATCCCTCCAAATTCTTTACTTCTAATCCCTCCTTTTTTGGGTTTTGGTTTTTGTGGGTTAAGGGTTTTATTATTTTATATTCATTTTTTTATATTAAAATGGAAAATATTGGTAATGTTGGTAGCCATGACTATATCCCTAGTATGGAGTTAGATCAGCCTCAGTGTACCCCAACACATACTT
>JAMKQA010006371.1:0-20284 GCA_024699735.1 Posidonia australis | reverse complement strand
GTATACATGAACTTAACATATCATAAGTTGAGTTCTATCTATGTTGAACATCTAATTTAAATTTTCTAGGTTTTAAACCATTTTGTGCACATACATGTCTAAATTCTTGATATCTTTTAGCTGATGTTTGAATAAATAAAATAGCATTTGTTATATTTTTTATATAAGGCCAAATGCATTATATACCATCTTGTACAATTAAATTTAAGATGTGACAACAACATCTACAGTGAAATAGTTCACCATTTAATATTAGTTTTATATTTCTTCTTAATAATTCTATTGTAACATTGTTATTAGATGCATTATCAAATGATATTGTATTTATTTTAAAAAATATATTATATTCTTTAGCAATATCTTCTATCATATTTGATATAGCTTTACCAGTATGTGGATGATCAAAAACTTTAAAAGCAATTAATTTTTTTTGTAAATTTCATTCTATGTCTATCCAATGTGCAGTTAAACATAAATATGGAAAATTATTTGGACCAGTCCAAACATTACATTTTAATGATATTTTACATAATAAATTAAAAAATATTTCAATTAAATCTTTTTTAAATATTTTATAAATTATATTTTTTTTTGTATTTCTAGAAAAACTTTTAAACTGTAGATTTAAATAATTTTGCATACATACTTCAAAATTTTTATTTTCAGAAAAAGAAAATGGTTGTTCATCTTTTACTATAAATTTAGTTATTCCTTCCTTAACTTCTTCTGTATTATATTTCCAATTAATCATATCACTAGATCCTATTTGTAATTTTGATTATTTTAAATCTGTGTTGTCATCTTTATTATGTTTGGGTATACATTTTTGTAAATGCTTAGATATATGACCTGCACCCCCTCTCTTAGGACATGAGTATGTGGTATTACAATAATTACAATAGCACCTAATTTCATTTACAGAGTCTATTGTAACATGTTCCCAAATCCAAGAACTTTGTTTCCTAGGTTTTTTTAGTAGCTATGGACTGTATAGTTTGTATTGGGGTAGATTGAGGTTGGTCTGACTTCATACTAGGGATATAATCATGGCCATCAACATTACCAAAATTATCTATTTTAATATAAAAAAATGAATATAAAATAAAATAACCCTTAACCCACATAAAGCAAAACCCAAAAATGAAGGGATTAGAAGTAAAAAATTTGAAGGGATTAGAAGTAGAGAAATCTTGATGTTGTTGGCTCAACTAGTATAGCGTAGAGACTGGAGAGTAGCAGACGTGGCGGAATCCAAAGCCAAATAGCTAAATCCTCACTTGAAATGATTAAGTTGGGAGAAAGTGGTAGAGAATATGAGTTGTGGTGGAGAAGAGAAGATTGAGTTGTGAAGAAAAATGATTGGAGTTGGAGTGTATTTATAGTTGAAAAATGAAAAGATTTCATGTAAAGAAAAAAAGTCTTAAGGACCGTTGTGCAACGTTCCTGTTGCGTTATTATTATTATTTTTTTGCCGAGCCAACGGGCTCGGCCCTTTTTTGTTTTTTTATTTATACCCAGCTTGGCCTGGCCCTTTTCTTTCTTGTTTTTTAATTTCCAGGCGGGCTCGATCTTTTTTTTTTAAATTTTCGGGCCGACCCTACCCTATCCGGTCCGACATGGCTTAGTCCACTTTTGCAGGCTAAAATGGACCTATTCTATTGACCTGCACGGGCCTAGCACGTGGGCCTTGCACGACCCACGACGGGCCTGGCCCGACCTAACCCAATGCTGGGCTCGAGGGTCCCGGGCCGTGATAGGCTAGGCCTGGGCCAGACGGTCTAGGGCCGGTCCAGCTCAATTTCCATGTCTAGGAACAAATAAGTTCAAATTCTGTTAAGCCAACTTCATCTTGTGTTACTAGTACTAGATCAAATGTTGGGGAAGCTGCATAGAGACTTAGAATAGATTAGCCACGGTATGAAATGCCTTTTTATCAAAACTCTGGTAACAAAGAAATCTATTTCATCAAAGATACATGTACTCGACACATTAACACTAAACATGGTCTACAACATAAACTAAAAACAAATGTATATTAAATTTTATTTACTTAGACGAACTCATTCCACTACATTATTGCACATCAAAATAAGTATAATAGTTCCATTGATAAAATATCAACCTTCCATGTTCAAATCACCATAAAGAAAGGTTCATTCAAGATATCAAAACCAAAGATTCGTCAAATAGTCAAGAAATCCTAAGCTTATCAGAAAAATGTTCGCATTTTAGTTTAGCGTAATTTCAAGGTCGATTACATTGAGAAATCAAAGCCCAACAAAAGAATTCATCCATTAAAATATTTTTGAATCCAATATAGTACAACAATGCCAAAACATCTTCCTTGTGGACATCTATGAGTATCTCGAGTGGTTGACATAGTACCGCTTTCAACGGAAACAAAATAGTCTCTACACAGCAATTGAGAATGAGAGCTTCATTACCCACAGCCAATAACACCGAAAACAGCAAATGAGATTTATTGACCCGATAGACGATCTACGACTAGCCTGTTGACATTACCTTTCATTCGATTTGCCATCGTTTAGAGCTTTGTCTGTCGTTTCTTTCCATGTATGGTGTTTCTAGAAGAGGGGGGTGGCATGGTTTGAGAACCACTAAAACCAAAACCGAAATTGCAAAAACCACTAATTCCCATAAATTTGAAATTCAAATTTAAAAACTTAAATCGAAACACACCTAATAACCTCCTAATCTCCCATCACTCTTTAAATAACTACCTATTTTCTCTCCCTCTCTCAATCCCAACTCGTCTCTCTCTCTCTCATGATCATTCTTTCTCCTTTCCTGTCTCTCTCACTTTGTATCCCTCCCATCCTAAGACAAAATCTCCAGCCATTGCCTCATGTTCAACCTAACAATGCCAAGTACGATGCTTGCCTAGACCTCTACTCCTCCCTCATTAGTGCCTTTAGCAGTCTCCTCCTTTTCCAGAACCCGATCACATGATGGGTGGTTGTAGTGATAGGAGTTGGGGTTGGGATCGGTTCAATGTATACAGAGTGCTCTTACATTTTTGGTGGCTCTTTCCTGAAGCTTCTAGATGTCAAGGAGGTGATTGCTCCTCCTTCTCCTCCTCCTCCTCAAGAGTGATAGCACGATCCTTGTAGAAATGGAGAAGCTATGCATTGCTACATTCAAGCATCCAACCTTTTAAAGTTTTAGCATGTTGTTTTTCAGTCTCATTCATTACCAAGTTTGAAGATATCTCTTTATCATCACTTGGATATCCATATGTGAAACAAAGAATTATTTTTTGTCGCTTTAAACTAAATAGTCTTGTGCGTTTTTGGTTGCATCTATTGTATGACACTATGGAAATAAAAGGAATAAGATACAGAGAACTCACATCATCTCTAAAAAAAAACTCTTTTGCAAGAAATGGTTCTCACAGTAAGGATGTCGCCACCCTCGTGTGGATCACTACAGCAAGCGACATGCCACCACAAAACCACCTACCGATGACGAGGGCAACTATAGCACACACCTGCCTCCTTCCCTCCTTTCTCCCATAAGAATAAACTAAAATTTCATTGTTATTTTAATAATATTAAAAACAAAATGTAATTACAATTATGAAACTATTTTTAATTCAGTTCAGTAATACTAAATTAAAATTTTATTGTTGTTTTAGTAATACTAAATTATTGACTAATGAACTACTTATATGGAAAAACAATGTTATGGATAATTAAAGAATCAGTATTACTAAAAAGGAAAAAATCCAAATTCATGAATAGTACATTGTTAATTTTAATAAATTGTAACAAAATAGACATATAATAGTAAACTGTTACTTTTTTTCCATTTTGTCTTACTGAATCAGTAATATTAAACTAAATTTTTTGAAGAGCGTTTTTCAAAATTGTTTCATTAATTCATAATAATAAATTAGTCATACTAAATCAGTAACACGCATCATGAGATCTACCATAATGATCAAAAAAGAAAAAAAATATTCACATTAAGATTTACCATAAAAATAGAAAATATAAAACAAATACAAAAAATTAAAATTTCCATATTCATTTAAAACATTAAAAATTCAAAAACATAATGCGAATCAGAATAAAAAATTATATTTTTTTTGTAAGAAAATAAACCTTCTCTATTAAAAATGCATCAATAACTACTAAAAATAATTGATTTGGAATTTAACAATAAACATGCCTTTTTATACTACTATTAATAACTATCATTTATATTTTTAATATTGACAAGTAGTGTAACGACCCACATCGTTACCACCTAGATTCTTTAGCCTAAATAAAAGCATCTAGATTATTATGAACCTATAGTGAATGGCTAGTGATCCCAACTATATGCACTAGTTCTATACCACTAATTGTCTACACTTGTAACTGAAAAACACAAGAATAACATACGTGAGTGACTAGAAAGTCAACCGACACACACCTCATGAAAACCGCGAGAAATCAAGTTAAAACTAGCGATATAAATCTTGTCCAGTTTTGAAACAATTTTCAAAACTATTTTATTCTTTTAAAAGTCACAAAAAACACCAAAAAACAACCCACACATCAAAACCGAACACCATCGGCCAAAAACCTGCGAAAAACTAAACAAGCATGCCAAAACCACATTTTGAGTTGTGTCGTTCGAGGCCAAGCAACCAACTCTAACCACAAGCAGCCATCTAAGTGAATTTTACTGCCACAGACAAGCAACCCTACAAGGAGCAAGTCTATCCTGGGTTCCTTCTACTTGAAGGACCCTCAAAGGCAAACTACATACCAGGAAAGCCTGCTCACCTTATACCTAGGCGAGGTGTCCTCTCTCCGGACAACCAAAATTGGGGCATGTGCACTACCCATACTAGTTAAACACCTGCAGGATCTGCCCTCTCGGCATCCACACCTAGGTACCGATAGCAACCAAAGTATCACACCTAGCTACTCAGGAGTCTCAAACTGTAGATATCCCATTTTCACATTTCTCAGAGTTATTAAGGATAAGAAACCTTAAGGTACTCTAAATCACATGATTAAGGATCCATAACACATTTTCTAGATTTTTTCATGATTTCTTTAAAAACATTATTAATTTTACTTGATTCATGGTCATTAGCTACAGCAAAGCTAATACACTTAAACTAGAGACAGGTTTGAGCCCTTGAACCAGTAGCACTTCCATCTTACTAAACTTGGTGGTAAATTTGAGTATTTTGATCATAAAGAAGGTTTTTTTTATGATTTTATGGAATTTCTGAAGTTTTTTCAAACTTTTAACATATCTCTATGGATTAAAATAAAACACAAGAGATAAACTGCAAAAGACCAAGTTGTTATCTTATATATTGGCAATAGACCTAGTCGCCTATCTAAGAGGCTATAAGTCCTGTCGCCTATTCAGTAAGTGACTAGTAATCACGACGCCACATAGATAGACGACGAGTATCCTAGATATCTCTCTCAGCATATTTTGTCATCGTAGGCTTTAATATGATATATGGGACATTTATAAAATATTATCACAATTTTCCCATGATTATTATTATTTCTATGATTTTTCCAAGCACTTAAATATATATAACATATCATGTAAATCCTTATAAATGTCAATTAATTCAAGAAAATTTTAGAAATATGGATGACATTAAAATAAGATCTTTTATCTTTATTCTTATAAAAATGGATTTTTTTGTTGAGTTATCATATTTTTTTCTAAAATGTTATAACTTCATTTAATTCAAGATAATATCTAAAAATATAGATAAAATCTAAAATATCTAGATGGTTACAAATCTAAATTAAATTAAATATAACCATGATGTTTATTGATCTTTGTCCTCAGATGCGACATTCAACGTTGAACACCTAGAACAATGCGTTTTACAAACCACAGTCTATTTCTTACCTTTTCGGTTCACTTACCTTTTTTAGATAACGTCCCTTCATCAATATCCCTTAATTTCAGTAGTTTGTGCCCAAGTGATAACTTATCCAAATTTGGCAAGTTAGCTATCTAGGAGTGTAGAATGCCGCCATGTGGGCATTTTACATAGAATGCCCAATTTTGAGTATTTTACACCTGACGATTCAAACTCTTCATGTTAGCAACTTTCCTAATTTGACAAAGTTTGAATTTCAAATTATCAGCATTCTTTGAGGTCTGTCAATCATGTCAGGGCTTAATTACGACCTAATCAAACTTCAACCGGTCATTAACTATTGATTATACACTCCAAGCTGGTAGGCTACGTCGAAAGGGTATAAAATGCCCGATTTTTGGCATTCTACGCTTATAGAATGGTCATATATTGGCGTTCTACGTAAAATGCCTTGTTTGGGGCATTCAACACCTCAAAGATGGAAATTTTTTGTTATAACTTCCTTTTCTGAAACCCTTACCATTCAAGGACCTTTTCACACCCCTATAAATAGGTGTGCACCCCTCCTATCCAATACATCTAGGAAATTATTGAGGAGAGGGGGAAAATTATTGAGGAGAGGTGGGAAATTATTGACATCAAGGAAGATGGAGTGCAAAATGCCCAGAATTGGGCACATCTCTCTCTCTCTCTCGCATCTAAAGGTTAGGAGGAGGAGGAGAGGAAGAGGAAGGTGGAAGAAGAGGAAGAAGGAGTGGAAGTGGAAGAAGAAAGAAGGGAGGCAATCGACGTACATGAGAAGGCTGAGTAGAGGTTGTGGCTTGTGGGGGACGTTTTGTTCTCCTTATATAGTTGTTCATCTCTGTGGGTTAGTGCATGCATGCTCACCAACACCTCATTGGCCAACCACTCCTCAAGCGCAACTAGTCTACACACCAACCGCTCCACTGCTACACCAACCGCTCCATTGCTACACCAACCGCTCCACCACGCATGAGTGCAACAACTCCACTACATTGGCAACTATTCCATGCATGGCTATAGGGAAAACACCTCATTGGCTTAATTAAATTAACCACTGTAGTCCACAGAACTATGCCGCGACACTAGACCACGAAGCCCACCCATGGTACCTATCCGTGAGGTCAATTAATTCAGTGGCCTAAAACACAAAATAAGGCCCAAACACTATTCACAAAGCCCACAATTAAAGGCCACATGCCAATGAAACCCGTCCATAATTAAAATTTATTAATTCCAGTCAATTACAAGTGTAATGAATTTTAATGTGTTACATTCTAACTACCTTATAAAATGATTTCGCCCCCGAAATCACTGGTAGACGTAAAGATGAATACTAGGCTAAGATTGCGTCCTCATGCTCCCAGGTGGCCTCCTCAGCACTTTGATGTTGCCATCACACAAGAACAAGTGGAATCACTTTGTTCCACAGCACCCGTTGCTTTCGGTTGATAATTTGGATAGCATTCTCCACAAAAGACAAATCTTGTTAAAGTACCTTCGACTAAACTAGAATCACATGCGATGCATTTACCAGGCGCTTCCTTAATATGGAGATGTGGAAAATGTCATGAACTGATGACAACTTTGATGGTCGATCGAACCGATATGCGACTTCACCAATCCGCTATGTGATCTAGTATGGACCAATATATCAACGACTCGACTTTCCACGCTTCTCGAACCTCATCACGCCTTTAGTTGATGACGCCTTCAGAAACACATAGTCTCCCGTCAGAAATTCTAGCGGTCTCCACCTTCAATCAGTGTAGCTCTTCTACCAACTCTATTCAGTTAACAACCTCTTACGGATCAGGTCCACTCTATCTACATATAGTTGCACGATCTCTGGTCCAAGGAGTTGTCATTCGCCTATCTCACTCCAACAAACAAGAGATCTACATAGTCTACCATACAATGCCTCAAATAGTGCCATCCCAATGCTAGAATTATACCTATTGTTGTAGGTGAACTCCGCCAATAAAAGATGCTCCTCCTAGCTTCCCTACAAGTCTAAGGCACATGCTTTCAACATATCCTACAACATTTGGATGGTTCTCTATGTCTGACCATCTGACTGAGGATGAAACACAATGGTAAAATAGAGCACCATGCTAAAAGCTTCCTGTAGGATCCTCTAGAACCTAGAAGTGAACCTTATGTCTTTGTCAAATACGATGGACACGGGAACATTGTGCAATCAAAAAATCTCTGACACGTATAACTCCGCCAATCGATGCATCAAAAGTTTCATCCGGATGGTAGGAAAATGCATAGCTTTGGTTAACTGGTCCATAATCACCCACACAGTATCGTTCTTTCTTCTGATACGCGATAACTCAATTACAAAGTCTATGGAGATGTGTTTTCATTTCCACACAAGAATCTCCAGTGGTTGCAAGGTTCCTCTAGGCTTTTGATGTTTCGCCTTAACCAATTGGCAAGTCATATACTTCGCTAGTTGGTTGGCAACATCCCTCTTTATGCTAGGCTACCAGAAACGCTTCCTCTGGTCCTGATACATCTTGGTACTCCCAAGGTGGCTAGTGTACTTGGACCAATGAGTTACATCCAATAACCTCTGTCTGGCCTCCTTATATTGGGACACGTACAACCAATAATCATACCTTAGTTCTTCATGTGCCCCAAAAGAAAAGTGAGGCTCTCTTCCAGTCTTCAGCTTGTCGAAAACAACCTGAGCAAAAAGGTCCATCTACTGAAAGGTAACAATAAACTCTACTAGCTTGGGGCAGACAAATAAGTTGGCTACCCAAGCACCAACCATCCCCCAAACTTGCCTCTTAGACTTGTAGCCCACCAGATCCTCCAACATGGTCTGTTCTTTAACCATCAAGCTTACCATCATGTGTGTATGCTGACTCAAAGCATCACAACCATGTTGGCCTTCCCAGCGTGGTAGGACAAGTTAAAATCCTAGTTCTTCAGATACTTCCCCCATCTACGTTGTCTCATGTTGAGGTCTCTCTGAGTAAATATATACTTCAAACTTCGATGGTCAGTGTAGATCTCAAACTGCTCTCCATACAAATAATGTCACCACAGCTTGAACACAAATACTACGACAGCCATCTCCAAATTATAGGTAGGATAGTTCTTCTCATGGTCCTTCTACTGGTAGGACGCATAAACTATGACGTTGCTATGCTGCAACTCAACACCACTGGCATCACTATGCATTGTAAAGCCACCACTTCCAAAAGATAGAGTTAAAATGAAAGCTGAGACCAGGCGAGCCATCAATTCATTGAATCTCGCTTCACAATTATGGTCCCAAATAAATGGAAATCCCTTCCACATCAACTTTGTCAAAAACATGGCTATAGAGGAAAAGTCCCTAATAAATCTCCTATAATAGCCTACCAAACCTAATAAGATTTTGATCTTCGATATAGTCTTGGACCTCTGCCAGGACTCACTACTATGGATGGATTTTTTAAGGGTTTTGTAGAATCGTTGAGGTATCCACTCACTTCGTCAATTCTTGTGATCGCCACTTGTCGATTCACTTTCGCTGGTTGACAAGGTACCTTGTGGGAGTGTGGAGGTTGTGATGATGTGGGTTCTCGATTCATTAGGTGGGTGGAAAAATACTGCCCAGCGGCATCCTTGTGCTTTTGTTGTAATCCTTCCATTCAAAAGAAACAAGAAAAACAAAGAAAATATGGATTAGACTAGGTGTAGTAAGAGCAACAAAAATAAACGACATAAAACATAAATATGCAACTAAATACTAACCAGGGTGTGGTTGTCTCCGCATGTATATGCTATGGGCAGTTATGAATGCAATGTTTTATATGAAATAAAATGAAATAAACTAGAAGAAATACTTCCATCATCCTTGGTGCCTTGACGTGGGTGTTGGAGGAAGTAAAGGCTGATTTATGGAGCTTCGGGAATACACTTTGACATTGAAGGATGATCTTTAGTGGATCTAGACTTTTCATATGGAGGACAGAGTGGATTGTAGCTCTCTCTCTCTCACAAGCTCTAGGGTCTTCACTGGCTCCTTAGGGTTTAGAATGTGCCTCCTTCTAGGTTGAAGACCTAGGAGGTCTATTTATAAAGTTTGGGGGCTAGATATGTCGTCAAAGACGAGATATAGATCAAGAGTCAGGAAAAAACTCGAAAATATGGCAAAGAATTATTTTAGATCTAGTCGCCTATTGAACAGGCGATAGAATCATCCTTTGCCCCTACTATAGGCAACAAGATGATTGACCTCAGATTCCACGCGTGCGGGGAATTAGCAGCTAGCTAGCATAATATCTGCCATGTAGGCTGGTCGCCTGTTCATGTGGCGTCAAGCAACTAAAAAAGAATTTTTTACAAAATTAAGATCACAAAGTATCAAATTACAAATCCACTAATAGTGTGAATACAATCAACACATTAAAATCATTCTCATAATTAAGAGATATTTAAAATATATTTCCAAATCCAAATCAAACTTAAAATGTTAAGTAAATTGAATTTGAAAATCAAATCTTCAATAATTATGAGAAAAAATCAATTAAAATCAAGGATAAATCTAATTTAGTTTAGATTCATAATTATCTTGATTTTTGGATTTTATCTTTATTTTCTTGGCATTATCTTCAATTAATATAAGCTATAACATGAAAATGTGATAACTTATCATAAAAGCTCATTTTTGGTAAAAATAAAGATAAGTAATCTTAATTATCAAGTCATCTGAATTTCAATAATTTTCTAGAATTATTTAGCACTTATAGTGATTTATATGATAGGCACATATTATTTAAATGTTGGAAAATTATAGAAATTATAATAATTATGGAAAAAATCATGATAACATTTATAAATATTCCATATGTTATATTAAAGTCTGGAATGACAAATTATATGAGAGAGAAGGTCTAGGATTGTAGTAGCCTATTATTGTGGCGTCTAAAAAACTAGTCACCACTATGAGCGACGACGAGTCTTGTCGCCTGTTAGATTGGCAACATCTTGATTTTTTAAAATTTATCCATTGTCTTCTATCTTATTCCATAGAGATACAATAAAACCCAAAGAAACATAGAAATTTCATGGAAAAATCTGGAAGATGGTTAGAGCTTCTTAGCCATGTGATTTGAGATGCCTCAAGGGTTCCTATCCTAAGTGAACGCTGGGAAATGTGAAAATTGGATATCTACAACTGTCTCTAGCATGGAAGGATCCACTCTGATGCCTTCTCCTAAATTAAGATGACCAAGGAACATAACTTCGCTTAGCTAGAATTCACACTTAGAGAATTTGACATACAATTTAAGCCAAAGGGCATAATCGTAAACTCATAGTGGTTGTATCGCATCCGAAAAGTAATTTTCTGAATATCTGAGTCATGGATCCTTAGCTGATGATATCTTGACCTCAGATCAATATTCGAAAATACTAAAACAGACTATAGCTGACCGAACAGGTCATCAATGCAGGGCAAAAGGTACTTATTCTTTACTGTTATTTGGTTCAACATCTGATAATCTATACACAAGTGGAGCGAACCGTCCTTCTTGTGAACAAACAAGACAAACGCTCCCCATGGAGACACGCTTGGCCTAATGAAACCCTTGTCCAGCAACTCCTGTAATTGTGATTTGAGTTCTCTCAACTCTGCTAGTGCCATATGATATGGAAGCTTCAAAACTACACCAACTCTTAGAACCAAATCAATCGAGAACCCTATCTCCCTGTAAGGTAGCATGCTAGGCAACTCATTAGGAAAATATCGAGATATTCACACACCACAAAAATATTATGAACTCTCAAGTCAAGAGATGTGAAGGTAACCACACTAGCTAAGTACCCCACACATCCCTTGGCTGATAACTTGAAAGCCTTCATCGTTGAAATAACAAGTGTAGGCTCACCCTAGCACACACCTTGCACAAAGAAGGAATCACCATCAACAGAACCAAAATACACCCTCATGCGAGCACAGTTGATCAAAGCAGATTGATGAGCTAGCTAGTCCATGCCGAGTATCACATTGTACTCTTGTATATCCATAATAATGAGTATGGTACCGAACTCCCTGTCATTCAGCTCCAAGCTAACAGACTGTAAGTATCTCCACGCTAAACTTTGCTCCTTCAATGGCCTCACCACGTCAAGATGAAAGGCCAGCCTTGATGGTCTACCCTCTATCTTTGCCTTGAAAGATTCAGAGATATAGGAGAAACTACTCCCTGAATCAAACAAGACCTTGGCCATCCAACTCACCACAAGAAATGAACCTAATTGCCAAGCACACACCAACAAAACGACATCCTCAATTAACCAATAGTCCAGAATACAGAGGAGATTACAAGTAGTACAATGAGGGTTACACAATACAGATACTATGAGTCCTTACCCTCTACAACATCTCTCGAAGGTCCAGCATCAAGAGCAGTGATGGTGAAGACACGCTCCCGAGTTGGTTGTTGCAATGTACTCTCTACTCTCCTGGAAGAGTCAAGACAAGACCTCTAAATGTGCCCTAGACTCCCACAATTATAACATACCGCTTGTCCTAGTGCTTGCTACGAATGAAGACAATTCGTCAAGAGACGGCCTGCTTGGCCACACAGGTAGTAATGTCTATCTCTGGGCCCACTAGAAGTTGTTTGACTGGGTCCACAAGATCCTGTCTAACTTGGGCCAGCAAAACTGTATTGACTGCTGGAAACTCCACTAGACTTCTCCTTTCTTCTCTTCCTGGAACTACCAGAACCGCTAGATCTTGGCATACTTAGGAAGAACTGCGAAGCAAAGGACGACTAGGAGTTCCCTTTGGGATGATCTTCCATAAATTTGTTGTATTCGTCCTCGAATCTAGAAGCCATCTCGACCATCTTCGCAACTATCTGACGCTAACACGCCATCACCTTCCATCTCAGTCCTAGCTGAAGGCCCTCTAGAAATCTCTTTGCCTATCACTCCTCAGAATCAAATGCCTAGGCGAACTGTTCCAGACAAGAAAAGGCAACTTCGTATTCACTTACTGTCATGTTGTCTTACTACAAATTCCAGAATTCTCTGTCAAATCTATCTCGTACATGTAACACCCATAAATTCATTTTGTAATTATTTACACTTTAATGAATTTATTCCGAGCAAGTGTTACTATCTTAAGGCCTATTTGTGTGATTTTGTGGCTTTTAGGCTTGGGCCTCTTGGGTTGGCTACTAATTGCGTGTTTCCTATGCTTGTCCCCACGTGGTTGGCACTGCACGTGGGTGGTACTGTGCTTGTGGGCCCATGTGTGTGGGCTTGTTGTTGGGGGCGAATGGTTATGCATGTGTGAGGGTGTGGCTGGCAGGTGAAGGTGAGTTGGTGCACATGCACGGTGGACTTGCAGGTCGTGTGTGTGTGTACCTTCCTCCTTACGGAGCTACTTAATCCAAGGCACCTCCATGCACATCTTAACTTCTCCCTCATTCCCACCTCATCTTTCCTTCCCTTCCTGAGCATACCAACTCCCTCCTCCATCTCTCCCCCCCCACTTCACGCCACTCCTCCTTTACTTCACCCTCCTCCACCCTCACTCCTCTCTCTTTTCCCCCACTCACCCTCACTCACTCTCCCCTTCCACTCTTGTCTCTCTCTCTCTCTCTCTCCCTCTCCCCTTTTTGGTGTGCTCAAGGGTTGGCGACAATGTGCGGTAGCTTGTGGCGGAGCTTTGGGGGATTCCCTGAGGCCGTGAAGAACTCCAGTGAACTCGTGGGTCGTTGGTGCTGTGGTGGTTGGTTGGCGTCGAAGTTTGGATCGCTGGAGGTCCTATTAAGGTATGTACCTCACCTCTTACAGTAGAAAGCATGAAACTAGTGGAAATGCTAGGAATGCATGAAATCTAACTAAATTTGCATTCTTAGAATTTATGATGATTAATGCTAGCATTTATGGCATTAAATGTGGTTGATTTGGTTTTGAGTTTTCGACACTCTTTGGCTTTGTGATTTTATTTTAGGGGCTGTGCTTGATGGATCGTGGTTTTGTTTGTATGATTTTGAAATAGACTCGAGGGTCTACAACATATGTTTTATGTGGATTTTATTGTGGTTGTTTGAAAGTGGCAGCCCTCACTTCCATTTGGGAGAAGAGTTGGACAAAGGTTTGGAGCAATTTTTTGGTTTCGTAGAAAATAGCGTATCAAACCATTTTGATATGCCATTTAATTAGTTTTTGTCCTCTTGGACCTGATTCAGTCGATCGAATCCATTCGATCTACCATTCCAAGCCTTGAGTGTTGACTGTGCACCTAGTTCTGTTGATTGATCCTTTTTGGTCGACTGAATCAAGTATTTTCAGACGTCCGATTTGATTTTCGGTTGACCATTTTGGTGCCCTGAGCCTAATTCGGTCTGTCGCTTCAAAACGATGTGCCGAATCAAGCTCCACTTGTTTTTATAAAAATGATTTCTGAGGATTTTTTAGATTGGTTTGTTTAGTCCATTTAAGATGGGATTGTGGGCCGTTAGTGGTTGTCTTGTAGGATACTTGATGCATCGATTTTGTAGAGATTTTGGAAAGATTTTCCAAAGATGTCAAATGATTTTGAAAGGGGTTTTTCAAAGTAATATGTTGGCCCATTTTGAAAATGTTTTCCGAGTTTTCTGTGTGCGGGCTGCGAGACTGTGGGCCGTGCTGTCTGGATCAGGAGGTGTGACGACACTTGTCGGATGGTCGGGCACATTACCTAGGTTGAGGTCAGCGCTGAGATATCTGAGGGAGAGATTCGTCAGGTTTTAGAAGTATGAGACTCCTTGACTATCGTTTTAAGGCTAGGATTGTGGTCCACAAATTGAGGTATTTTGTGGCATGACCAGAAGGTATGATACTTTTATTGTTGTCGTGAGCACTAAGGTTTGGGTGTTGTCAGGTGTGGATGTATGAGACTTCCTTCTGAGTACCGTATGTAGGATACTGTGAGGAGGCGTACCCTGTGATGGCTAGTGTGGGTGAGACATGCGCCCGTAGCTGGTAATATCCTGAGAGACATGACTACCTTTCAAGGAGGGGTTGGCTTCGTAAGGGTTTTCCAGGTGGAAGAATCGTGAGACGGTAGGGGCCTGACACCAAGTTGGCTACTTATGGCTAGAGTTGGTTGCCCGATACCAAGTTTCCTGACTCATTGTGCATGGTTTTGGCCATTGAGGGCCTCACTTGTGTTTTTGAACTGGTAGAGCCTTTGCTTGTTTTGGTTTAGCCGGTGTGGGTTGTATTTCTTGTGGTTTGGGCCTAGTAAGGCTTTGTTTTGTAGTTTTCGGTCTGTTGGTCCTAAGTTGCTGGTTTTTGTTGATTTTGGAAAAAAATAATTGCGAAATGATTTTAAAGAAAAATTGTTATAGTTTTATTTTCCATCGTTTTGTAGGATGCATGCTGGGTGACTTTTGTCACTCATGTTGTTTTCTTCGTGGTTTTTAGGTTACAGGTGTCGGCGAGCGTGTGTTGGCATTTAGTGCATATAGTCCAGAGTCTCATAGGCACATACATAGGTTCCTGATTGTTTAGATATTACTCTTTAGCTTTAATTTCCTATAATTTAATTTATTTAAATTATTGTGGAAATTGGAGACGTTACAGTACATGATTGAGAAAGTATTTCTAGTAGAAGGTCGTCTCAAAATCCTTCCATTTGATCTCGATTGACACAAAATCCCGAAACTTCAACTGTTGCATAGATCTCTACCACTGATCTACCTCACCTTCCAATAAATAGGTGGCCAATCGTATCCAATACTCTCCAATATCTTCACAATCCTCTACCGCCATACCTTGCTCTCTTTGGGTCCACCTTTGCCTCTGAATGTTGGCGTATGGAGCTTGCTCAACTGATGAAGCAATGGATCTCCTGATGATTCACTAAACTAAGGTATCATGTCTAGCTACTCAGGAGTTTCATACCTTCTAAGTTCACTATCACGATACCATTAGATACGGACAATATCTTAAGGAGGGGTTTGTGTATACAAAAAGTACAGGAAATGACTATTGAATTAGAATCCGCAATAATTTGAGGAGAAGATACAATTATATACGTATGTGTGTCTATATACATATATATATATATATATATCCAAGAAAATTTGAACGAGCCCAGTCCTATTGCCATGCTTCTACTCTTTTGCATCTGTACCTTACGTCCTCAACTCTTTGTTATTCCATTCTTCAGCCTAGTGCAGTTGAATGGTGCCCCGTACGTCCTCAAAACATTCACATCCTGCAAACTGATATAAAAGAATATATGCATTGGGTCCAAGTAGTACCATCTTTTGGTTGGTGTGCTTACTACAAGTGATTTTGTTAAACTTGTTTGCGTAGTTTACTTTTATCAAAAACCGTCCTCTATGCCTTCATTTGATATTTTAGGCAATGATTGAATTTTCAAGTTGTTATATATTGCTGATCCCAAGTTGTGAATCACTCATTCTACTTACATTTGCTTGTCTAACTTACGACAAGCATGCGAATAAATAAAAACAAACTAAGCTAACTTTATTTATCGTGCCTCATTCCAGCACAACAGGATTTATTGTCCCCCAGGACACTTGGTAAAAGGGGGAGACGGGTAAGCAAGTCTGTTTGTGTCAGGGACAGGAAGGAAGCTCAAGTGGTGGCAGATACATAGACTTGTTACCAAATACCAAGAACAGAGGCCTTGGTGTTAGGGAAGAAACTAGTTGACCCTGATGACAATCTGATTATGTCTCCGTCGTTGGTAATGCTTATGGGATAACAAAGACGGTGACCAGGGAGGTCTTGATCAAGCAACTGATCATTTGCATAGAGAGCGTAGTAGTGGTCTGCCATCTGGTTGACTTTCTGCATGCATTCTGGCTTCTCTGGATAAAGAAAGAGGTCGTCAATTGTCTGAAGATGCTCGTACCAGAGAGCCATCCGAAACCTATGGATCTGACCTCACGCTCGCAACTAGAGCTGTAGATGGGTCAAGTTGGGTCGAGTTAGAGGTTTACTTTAATCCTAACCTATTCTTTGTTAACGTGTAACCGGTCCGGTTAATACTTGTCTTATAAAATTCTAACCGCTACCCTATCTACTACCTATTAGAATAACGGATGATGGATAAGGTTAACAGGTGAAACGAGTGAATTTTTTATATTGTTAAAATCTAAATTTATATCAATTTGTGGGTGATAGATAGGGTTAACGGGTAATGAGTATTGAGTTAGGTTAACAGGTGAATTTATTTTATTGTTAAAATCTAAACTTATATTATTTTATGGATTAAATTTAACTCAAGATAATCATGTTAATAATTCATAATAGCATTATAATTTATAAGAATTGATAATATAGTAATTAACACATACACTAGGAGATAAAAGTTTTACATATGTTTGATAAAAAATCATTAACTTCTCTTTGATATCATTAATTTATTAATAGACAATATGAACATGATAACATCTAGAATCCAATAGTAAGTCGTCCATTCCACCCATAACATACTAACATATTAACATTCATCCATTCCACCCATATTAACATAACATCTAGAAGACTAGAATACAATATCAAGACAAACTACAATACTCGTATTCTGGTAACCACCATTCGTCCATTATATATTAACATAACATCTAACATGACATATTAACATATCGTGAAGAGGTGGAGAGTGACTAACAAAGCAAGTGATAACATCTGGCAACCAACATAACTAACATATTGGTAACCAACATAACATGACATATATATTAACAACATTGGTAACCAACATAATATATTAACATGATAAGTTGATAACATCTGGCCTTTTCAAAAACATAAAAAAAAAAATCTAGCCGACTGAGTGGCTATTGGCAAAGAAAGTGAAGAGGGCGATCCCTAATCTGTGAAGAAAATCAGAAATAGGCAAAGCAAGTGCGAGTGATTGAGTGAAACTTCCCTTAGCAACGTTTCTCCTGTTGACGAACGACGGTGAGTCAGAGAGACTAAGAGAGGGGGAGAGTCAGATTGTCAACTGTCGAAGAGGACGTTGGAGAGCCAGACTGCGGACGTGTGGTGGAGAGTCGGACTACCGGTGCCAGAGAGCCGAGAGCGGGAGAGGGAGTAACTGAGTTGGACTATCGAAGAGGGCAATGGAGAGCCGGACTGTGGACGTGCGGTGGAGAGTCGGATTGTCGATGCCGGAGAGCCAAGAGTGGGGAGGGAAAGACTGAGCCAGACTGCCACCTACGGCCTACCCCTGTCGAAGACTAGGCGTTGTGGGAGAGCCGGTGAGAGCCGAGAGAGAGGCGGAGAACTGGAAGAGCCAGCGAGAGCTGAGAGAGACGGTGCCGGAGAGCTGTCGCGTCTTTGCCTCTCTGGTTGGGACAATAGGGCTTACGAGGGTGAAGTGTGAAGTGTGTCTATGTGTGTCGGCTGTGAAGTGTGGTTAAGGTAGTAGGGCTTAGGGTTATATACTTATTTATATTTTATGTTAAAATGCTAAGATTTAGGTAAATTTACTTAGTTACTCTTGGATTAGTGGGTTAACGAGTTACCTGTAGTATGCTATCCAAACCTTGATCCATTAAATTTATGAATTAGCGGGTTAACGGATCAATGGCTATGCAAAAGTTCTACCTTAATGCATTTTTAACGGATCAGGTTGACTCAGATTAACGGATTATACCTAACCCATTTATAGCCCTAGTGGCAACTTCTTGGTGGTGGTCAGATGATATGGTTGGTATGCTCCCATTGCAATCTCGGAATCTCTTCCCCCATCCAGCAACAATAATGTATTCATCATCCACTGTGAATTAATAATAACAACAGCAAGAAACAATTAATATTAGTTTCACTAACATACATTTTCTCTCTTAATAAATAAATAAAGGTTGGTAGTAAAATACATTACCAATCATCATCTTGGCATGAACGTATATCATAAATCGTCTTGCCTTCCGTGCTCTACTATAATCCGTGTCTGGCTCTGGCATCTCCTGCGGTGTCGTCTCTACAGTACCTGTCATCTAATCTGTCTCTCGATTTCGGCAGAAGAAAGTCAAGTAGTTTCGAAGATCGTACTTGTTAGCTGATCCTTTGCATGACGGGCCAAGGCAATGTCTGTGTACATCATCTCCATTGTCCTCCGTTGTCAGTCCAAGATTAATGCCTGAATCTAGCACATCCTATCGCCACATTGGAACCACCACATAAACCTTAAATTCTTCTCAGCCTCAATCTTGCTGACAATCTTCAGCGACAACTCCTTTGGAATGTGATGGAGAGCACCGATCTCTTCCACCTTGATGTCCTTGACTTTCCAACCAAAAGAGCTACCAAGGAAATATTGGTTCTCGATGTAATAAAATTCTTTGCTCGCCGAATGACATGCATGTATGTAAGCATCTTGGAGTCAATAGTGTCTATAAGTAATGGTTATTGAAGACCATTTCAAATGAAGGGTGAAACGGACGTCTGTTTCACTTATTCATGGTCGGATTAACTCCGACGGTTACGAACGTTTATTGCTGGAATTGAAACGACAGAAGGGAAGCCGTTGGAGGAAGGGCGGAAGGTGGTCAAGGGTTTCCCCTATAAATAGAGGAGAAGACTGTAAGGGAAAGACACAGTGAAATCTTACAGTGAAACTTTCTCCTGCTTGACCATCGCCGGAGCCCTGATCTTACGATCCCTGTTTTTTTCCTTCAAGTGGTATCAGAGCCACCATGCCCAAGCTCGTCGTGTCGCCGTGCTCCGGATCTGCGTAGCCCTCTCACTGCGCGGTTTTCCCCTCCGCAACGCCGCCCCTGCTCCGTGCGGTTTTCCCCTCCGCACTGCCGCCCTTGCTCCGCGCGGTTTTCCCCTCCGCGTCGCTACCTCTCCCCGCTGCTGCCTCCCCGCGCCGCTGCCTTCCCGCACCCCAGTTCCGCGCACCTCCTCACGGTCCCTCCAGCGCCCCTGTTTCGCACGCCGTTGCAGCACCTCCGCGCGGTCTTCCCCTAGCGCGCCCCTGCCTGCGGTGCCCCTCCCTCCGTGCGGTCCTGCGTCGCCAATCCACCCCCTCTCCACACAAACCTCCGCCAGATATCGCTGCCCGCGCGATCGTCTCCGCACGCCCCTATCCAGCGTCGCCACGCCCTGCCCGCGGTGCCTCCCCGCGCCCTCCCTCAGCGTCGCCGTTGCTTCCCCGTGCCACCTCCCCGCGCCGCCTCCCCGCACGAGAGCCCGCTGCCTCCCCGCGCTGCCTCCCGCACGAGAAGTCCTTTCATTTTTCTACGCGTGACTTGGTGGAGGTTAGGTTACAGTGTTTTGGGATTGTATATTTATAATTAAAAAAAAAGGAAAATAAAAGGAATTTAATATTGTTGTTAACATTTAAATGCATGTTAATTAAAATAATTAGGAATTTAATTGAATATTAAATGTTTA
>JAMKQA010006370.1:0-22429 GCA_024699735.1 Posidonia australis | reverse complement strand
CCACTATAAATCCTTGAGTATTTGTGATTGAATGTTCTTGTGTTTAATCTTTAATATTTTCAAGCTTGCATAATAATTTCCAAAGAGTAAATTAAAACAGGAAAATCTCTATTCACCCCCCCTCTAGAGAAGCATTAGTATCCTACACATGCATGGAATGTGCTTTCTTACATGTTTTCGCGATGATTTGGGCTTCTGGACTCCGGTTTTTCTTGGATTTGGGTTTTTTACACAAAACCCCCTGCATTCTTCAGATTTGCACGCACACTTGCATTTTTGCACATTCTTCACATCTTTTTGCACGGTTTGCTTCCGTCTTCTCTTCCCTGCTCGGTGCATGCTTTTTAGCTATGTGCTAAGTCTAATCTTCCTCTCGTTTGTCGCGATTCCTCGGTTTTCCAGCGCCCATGGGCGTACAGCAGTGCGGCATTGCCAATGCCAACATCTGACCCATAGATCGACTTTTTTCTTTTTTTTCTCTTTGGTTTCTTTTCCTTGGCTTTGGACATGGCATGTTTTCAGTCATCATCGTGTACGAGCATATAGAATAGGCAAACACGCATTCATCAAACCCTTAGCAAGCATTTGGACTAGAAAGACCGAGTCTCTCGGGCGCACGAGGTTGCCTAATACCTTCCTCGTGCGTAATAGGAATCTTTACCCATCCTCTGGTTAGCAGACATCCAGCCTTCCCATCTGCCTCCCATGCATTCATCTTTTTGTGGTTTTCCTCGTCTTTCCCTTAAAAGACTAGGTGGCGACTCCCTTTTCTTTTCTTTTATCTTTGCGCCTTCGCCGTCTCGGCATGGCTGTGGTCTCCTCCCTTCCCCCTCCCTCCGGGTCGGGCACGGTCACAGAGGGATTAGAAGTAAAGAATTTGGAGGGATTAGAAGTAGAGAAATTTTGATGTTGCTGGCTCAGCTGGTGTCGTGTGGAGACTGGAGAGAAGAAGACGGTGCGGAATCCAAAGCCAAACAGCGAAATCTTCACTTGAAAATTCTCACTTGAAAGTTGGGAGAAAGTTGTAGACTTGTAGTTGAGAAGAGAAAAGAAGATTGAGTTGTGAAGAAAAATGAATGGAGTAGGGGAGTATTTATAAGGTAAATGGAGTGAATTTTAAGATTAAAAAAAAACATAAGAAATATGCAACGGCTAAATAGTCGTTGCAGAATGGTGCGCCAGCTTGGTGCGTTAGGTATGTGCGCCCTATATATGTTTTTTGTTTTTTTAAAATTTTTGCAGGCAGACCGGCCCAGTCTAGACTGTTTTCACGGGCCAAATTGGACCTAGTAAACGGACCTTGGCAGGCATGACCCTTGGGCCCGGCACGACCCACGGCCCACGACGTTATAAATGTTGAATGAAGCTTGCACCCTCAGTTATAAATGTTCTGACAGACAGTAAATCAAGCAGCGTCTACTTGAATAATAATAATAATAAGCCAAAGAATCCTTACTTTTGTCGGCCACTGTGATCAAAAGACATATTAGAGTAGATAGAGATAGATGCCCTTCCAAAACCCACGATCTATTATATCCACTCACCAGCAACATTAGTAAAGTAACAAAGTTATATAAACAAGTAAAGAAAATTGAAGGCAAAGAGATCAAAGAAAAGAAAAGAAAAGAAAGCAGCCACCTACTCATTCCTCAACATTCACAAACTTCCCATCTCCCCTAAAACTCCGGCCACCAACCATGGATGCCGATAAATTCCCCACCGCCGACCACTACCCACGTCACCACTGCTGGTGGACAAGCCTCCTCGCCTCCTGCCTGGTTGCCACGGCCTTCCTCCTAGTCGCCGTAGCTGTTCTGGTCGCCGTCTTCTTCATCGTCTTCCGCCCCCACGACCTCGCCGTCTTGGTGAGCGCCGTCCACCTCCCGTAGTACTCCTTCGTGAACGACACTGCGAGCTTCATCTTCGCCCGGCCCACATTTATTTTTTTCGGGCCCGTGCTGGACCGGACCCGGGTTGGGTTGGGCGGCCCATGGCCGGCCTGACCCGATTGCCATGTCTAAGTAGGGGGTATTTATAGGGTAAATGGAGTGAATTTTAAGATTAAAAAAAAACATAAGAAATATGCAATAGCTAAATAACCATTGAAAACGACTACATTATTTAGCTGTTGTCAACGACTTAATAGCCGTTGCAGAATGGTACGCCAGCGTGGTGCGCGAGGTTGGTGCGTCAGGTATGTGCGTCATATATATTTTTTTTGTTTTTTTTAAATATTTGCAAGCAGGCCGGCCCGGTCCGGTCCAGACTGTTTTCACAGGCCAAATTGGGCCTAGTAAATGGGCCTTGGCGGGCTTGACCCTTGGGCCCGGCACAACCCACGACGGGCCTGTCCTGGCCTAGCCCAGGGAAATTTTTTTTGGGCCCTGGCCATGCCAGGCTCGGTCTGGGCTGGGCGGCCCGGTCCGATTTCCACCTCTACATGCATGTATACAGTATGTTTATTTTTTGTATAAAAATAATAATATTTAATATAATATATACATGTTTCAAATTAGATATATATTTTGTTAATTAAGTTGATTACTATTAATCTATATATATTTTATTTATTCTATAACCTACTTTGATACTTATTTCACTTTTTAATTAAACTAAAAATTCTCTTTATACATAATTATTCATTTTAAAAAAATAATTCTAAGTAGAATAAACATATTATCAAAATACTGATATAAAATTCCACTTATCCTTGTATTCTCTCTCCGTCGAAAGATGTGCTAAACAAATCTAAACGAATGTAATCTGAATACCCAAGCACAATAAGCTTTTTCTTCGTCATCTTATCCTCTCTCCGTCTCTCTCTCTCCCCACCTTTGCTGAACTCCGGGAGAAACAGACCTTGTTCGATCCTCTTCGGAGCTCAAAAATGCTGCTATCAATCCCCATTTGTTCTCTCACTGCGGCGAAGAACCCTCCGTTTCCTTCGAGAAATCTTGCTCCTTTGGGACTACCACCAGCTCTTCTTCCCAAGAGAACCTCGTCTCCAATCGACTCGAAGAGGAGAGGTCTTGGCTGCGTGTGCTTCTACAACTCTAACGACAGTTCGGAGACGCCTCCTCCCGCAAAGGTCCGGTCTTTTCTTTTCTTTCTTTTTCCATTTTTTTTTCCTAAAAAGGAAACTATTTTGTTCTCGGTCGCCGTTGTTGATGATGTGTGTGTTGGGTATCCAGTGGCCAGTGCTTGAACGTTGGGACGTGCCTTGGCAGTGGCAGACGTTTGCTCTCACCAATCTTGCCTGTGCTTTGAGGTGTGTGTTACGTTGTACATTGTGGATTGGGGTGTGCGCAAAGATGCCACCTTTTTCCTCTTTATGCTGTAGGATTTTTGCATTTTGCGTGTTCATGGCTTCTATTTCGGTTTCTTTAGTTGGTGTACTGATTCAAACATAAAGGATATCCACTTGACTGCTATTTGGTAGTATTTTGACCTTCGGCCTTGACATGTAAACTAACATTTCTTCAGGCAGTTTTGTTTTAGTGGGATTCGCGGAGTCGTCTGTTTTGTCATATCTGGGGTTTCAGAATGCGGATCTAACTTTGGACTCTAAAGCTGAAATACTCTTCTTAAACCAATTGTATGTAAAATCATTTCTTCTCCCTCCCTTTTTTTTTTTTTAAAATTTTCAACAATGAGGAAGTCAGGAATGACCTTTCTCTTCTAATTTACTCCCTTCAGCGTTGTGACCGCAGCCATCTTAGGGGTTATATATGGCATCACCAACACCTTTCAACCCCTACCTAATGATGTTTTCCGCTATGGTATGTTCTTTTATCTTCCTAAATTTGTTTTTATGTGATTTTCTTTTCTTCATGTGAATTAATTAACATTAGTTAACGTTAGTTAACATTAGTTTAGTAAGAATGGTGGAGGTTTATTGCGTCTTACATTGATAGGGTATGAACCAACATTGAAATACTGACGGAGTAAGCCAGACACGAGGCTTTATGGATGAACTCTTTCTTATTGGTGCAGGAAATGTGTTGGAAAAAGGAAGAAATTGATCTTACCTGTCATAAAATCTAGGCTTTATATTTCTACTCAGTTTTTTCGTGATGGTTAGGTGTTAACTGGACCATTTTCCTACTTAATACTGATCAGTGCTGCATATATATCCAGATTTGAAAGAGCCATTCGATTTGAGGAATGGTTGGATTTTATGGGCAGGAATTGGTCTGTTAGGTGCCATAGCTGCCATAGCCTTAGCAGGTTCTGCTTTGACACTTGTGAATGGTGAAAATCCAAAACGAGAGGCAAGTACAACTTGTGATTCTCTATTTGATTGTATTTATGTCATATTGTCTGAAACTGTAACATAACTTACAACATTATATCCATGCTTCAGTTGGCTTCTCGGGTTTAGAAACCTCTGGTACCATTTTTCACTTGCTTCCAACTTGATTCATTCTAGGCCGTATTGGTCCTTTTGCTTAAAACCTGTAAAGAATAAAATCAAGATAATCACATTGATCAATGATTGAGTACATGTATATAGTTGGAACACCTATATAAAATAAATGGATATCCACATAACACTTTTCCTCAAGCTGGAGCATACAAATCTACTATGTTTAGCTTGTTACGAAGATACTTGAATTGACCCACAACTACAGTCTTGGTAAACACATCTGCAAGCTGAGTAGACGAGGTAGTGAAGAGAATAGTGATCAGTCCATCCATAACAGTATTTCGTACAAAGTGACAATCCACCTTGATGTGTTATGTTCTTTCATGAAATACGAGATTATTAGCAATGTAAATAGTTGCCTGATTGTCATAGAACATGGGCATAGCTGCTTTTGGAGGAAACCCAATCTCAATTAAGAAGAATCTAATTCATATCATTTCACATGCAATTTGGGCCATGGCTCTGCATTTTGTTTCTGCATTTGAGCGGGAGACAACATTCTGTTTCTTACTCCTCCAGGTAACCAGATTACCTTCCACAAACATACAGTATCCAAAAGTTGATTTCCTATCTTCTCGGTGACCTGCATATTTGCAATGATGCCTTCCAGGATACCTCCTTTGGTTGGTGCATGAATTGACTAACCAGACCCACCGTAAAGGTGATATTTGGATGTGTCACTATAAGGTATATCGACTTTTCAACCAGACACCGGTATCATGTTGCATTCTCAAGAATTTCAGAAGATGTATCTTATAAGTCTAAGTCAGAATCAATAGGGGAACTAGATAGTTTACAGCCAAGCATGCTTGCCTCCTTTAGCAAATCGAGCACATACTTCCTCTGAGACAAAAATACTCCATTCTTAGCATGAACAATCTCTATCCTCAAGAAACATCTAGGTCTGCCTAAGTCCTTTGTCACGAAGTGCTTCTTGAGAAATGTTCTACTCTCCTTAATACATGCTCTGTCACTACCAGTAACCAGAATGTCGTCTACATAAACAACCAAAATAACATAGCCTGTGGACCTCCAATTAACAAACATCAAGTGATCCGAATTGTACCTTCGAAAGTCAAATTGCATTGCAACCTTGTTGAACTTATTGAACCATACACGTGGGTTTTGCTTGAGGCTATAGATTGCTTTCTTTAACCTGCACACATGTGTCTCCCCCTAAGCAACAAATCCAGAGGGTTGCTCCATAGAAACCTCCTAAAGCAGGTCACCATAAAGAAAGGCATTTTTTACATGCAACTGATACATAGGCTACTACTG
The DNA here is from genome assembly GCA_024699735.1 of Posidonia australis. NCBI lineage: Eukaryota > Viridiplantae > Streptophyta > Magnoliopsida > Alismatales > Posidoniaceae > Posidonia > Posidonia australis. The sequence goes on along the minus strand of JAMKQA010006370.1, from coordinate 16,725 downwards.
ATTGATGGCAATCAAAAAAAAGATACGAATAGAGTTCAACCGGGCAACTGGAGAGAATTTCTCAAAATAGTCAACCTCATATGTCTGTGTGAACCTCGTGCAATAAGACGAGCCTTATACCGATTAATAGTGCCATTAGTATTGTACTTAACAGTGAATACTCAGCAACAACTAACAATCTCGACATTCGCAGGTGGAGTAATAATATTCCAGGTCCTACGAGACTGTAAAGCAGACATCTCCTTATCTATAGTCAGCTTCCATTAAGGTATTTTTAACGTTTCTTGATAAGTCCTGGGTATAGAAACAGATAACAAAGACAAAGTAAATGTCCGATACATAGGGTGTAAATGATCATAGGTAATAAAATGAGAAAGGGGATGTGTAGTACCACAAGTACTTTTCGAAGGGTAATAAGAAGGTTAAACTCAGAAGAGGTAGTAGGAATGGTTGCAAGAGAAGTTGGACCTGCATTAACAGGAGTGGACTGATTGATTCCTTGAGTTGATGGTTGTGTCTGTTGTTGTGGTCGTTGGGAATACACCTGAAGAGGAGCAGTAAGAGATGCTTGTTCGGACAGCGGGACAAACTCTGATAGAGGAACACTTAGTAGAAGAGGAAGTGAATGGGAACCTGTAGAGGAGGAAAACGAAGTATCCTTAAAGAAAGTGACATTAGCAGAGACAAGATATTTCTGACTCACGAGATCATAGCAGCGATACTCTTTTTGTGTACAATAGTACCCAACAAACATGTAGTGAGTAGACTTTGGAGAAAGTTTGTCTAGATTTGGGCAAGTATCCTAGACAAAATACACAAACCCAAAAACCTTAGGTGGAAGAGAGAAAAAGGATTTCTTAGGAAACAAAAGGCAATGGAGAATGCATCCATGAACAGAGGAAGGCAGGCGATTTATCAAATGACACGCAATAAGAACTGCATCCGCCCACAGCTGTGGAGGAATTGTCATTTGAGCCATGAGGGTTCTAGTGACATTCAATAGATGACAATGTTTGCGTTTGGCTATATCGTTCTGTTGAGATGTTCTAGAACAAGAAGTCTAATAAATGAGTCCTTGAGTTTCACACATAAGAGACACGTCTCTCTGCACATATTCAAGAGCATTGTCAGTGTGAAAAATACGTAATGGTTTAGAAAATTGAGTTTTTATTTCATTAAAAAATATTTTAATAACATCGACTACTTGAGTGCGGTCTTTTAATAGATAAACGCAAGTTATTCTAAAGAAATCATCAATAAAGACAATGAAGTATCTAAAACCTTGAACAAACTTAACACGACACGGATCTTAAACATCAGAATGAACTAGTTCCATGGGAACACAACTTTGTTTCTCCTAACGAGGAGGATATGAAGATCATTGATGTTTCCCAAGTTGACAAGACTCACACTAAAAGTTATTGATTGAAACAGATGTTGGTAATAGACTTTTTAACTTTTCTAATGACGGATGTCCTAAACAACAATGCTACAAAAAAGAAAATCCAATAGTAGACACAGTATATGTAGGTGAAGCGATTTGCGACCACTGAGGCAGTACAATCCATTATGTTCAGGTCTCGAATCAATCCGTTTGTCAGTCCGCAGGTCCTGTATAAGAAGAGAATTAGGAAAGAATGTTACTGCACAATTATGGATTTTGGTAAGTTGACTAACAGAAAATAAATTAACAGGAAAATTGGATATATAAAGAATATCACTAAGAGTAAGGTTATTGGATAGGTTCACATTCTCTTGTCCATGAATAGGTGAACGAGTCCTATTGGTTACGATAATAAAAGATGTAAAAATAGAAGTAGACACGGAGGAAAAGACAAGGTGAGTACCAAACATATGCTTTGACTCAACTGAATCAACTACCTAGTCTGCATCAAAAGTCGTGAACAAGGTTGTCATACCTGATGGAGTAGTGTGTGTAGTAGTAACCATTTGAGCAATCGAAGTAGACTGTGACTGAAGAAAGTGGACATACTCGGTCTGAGAAATCGTGACAGTATCATCAGAGTTGAAGAGTGGCGTAGAGTTGTCTTCCGTAACATTATTTGTCCAATCTGGTTTGTTGAATTTCGCCCAACAGCGATCCAAAGAGTGATTCGTGTGGCTACAATGATCACACTTCAGATTACCGTGTCGGTCGCCACATGCTCCCCCTGAATCACGACCCCGTCCATGGCCTCAACCACGGTTGGAGTCACGACTACGACCAGAGACAGCCAAGGCCGACTGATCGTTGTGCATCGTAGAAGTCCTAGCAGAAACACGCAGCACGCGGGAGAAGACAGACATCAAGGAAGGAACAGAATCATCACTAAGAACGTGACCACACACTTGAGAGACGAGCTTTGGGCGAAGTGTCGATAAAAACTTTGCAACGGCAAGCTCTTCCCTATATTCCTTCATGACTTGGACATCAGGTACTAGGTACCTAGAGCCTGAAGAATTTCCAATACAATGGAAGTCTAGAGTTCCTGAACAATTTGATCGTCGTGCTGCAGGGGAAAAAATTGATCATAAGTATCCACAACTCAAGCAATATTCTTTTTTTGAACATAGGTGGCCTTTAAAGTATCCCAGATTGTCTTGGTAATTGGAAGCGTAATGACACCGTGAGATATTTGAGGCTCCATATTATTCAATAACTAAGCGATAATGCTATAATCAGAGGCCAGTTAGTCATCATACTTAGGAGATTTAACATCAGGAGGAACTTGCGTATTATGTTTGATTTTTTTATGGGCGTTTAGAAAAACTTGAATAGACTTCGCCCATATAAGATAATTGCTACCATCAAGCTTGATAGACGTACCACTGAGAGTACGAAGCATAACATCTCCAAAGGTAGGGACCAAGGAGGAGGCCATGAGTGCAGTAGTACGCAAAAAGAGATGAAGAAACAACCTAGTAAACCATCCCACACCAGTGACAAGGGCTGTTTATATCACCAGGGGGTGTAGGACGCTTGTCGGTCAACGGGAAGCGTAGGGCAGCACATAGGAGGGGCTGGCAAGGGTGCTGGATGGCTAGGCAATGACTGTCTGTCACTGCACTCATGGCCCTTTCCGGCACTCCCAGGCCACACGCAGGGAAAGGGGGTAGCAGCGCCAGCGACTGGAACTGTTAAGTTTTTCTCCCTCTTCTTTTCTTTTCTTTTTTTTTGGGTGTATGGAGAAAAAAAACCTAAAACCTAATGCTCTGTCAATATGTAAAGAATAAAACCAAGATAATCACATTGATCAAGGACTGAGTACATATAGATAATGATTGGAACATTCATATAGAATAAATAGATATCCACATAATCACTTATTGATAACCATCTAACTACTCTAATAGAGTCATTTGGAAATAAGGAAATAGTGTTTTTACCTTCTTCAAAGGCAACCAAAGACCTTTAGGAAGCAAGTGGAAGTAGTAACAAATGTTCTCATCAATGGTGCTTAAATCTTCCCCCATGGAACTAGTATGGATTTAGTAATCCATCCCACTAGTGGGTTCACTTTTCTCTTAGTTGAGTTTCTCTGTGCCTTTGAAGACTTCTCCCTTTGATTATATTGGGCACTTTCTCCGATCCCAAAGAAAATAAATTATCAATTCTTGAGCCTCTCTCCTATGTCATGACTTCATAGATTACCTACTGAGAAATGCTTGTTAGGTGATTTTTTTTTTGAATAATTTATCCTTGTTATTAAACTATTTAAGCTGTTAACTAATTAAAGCTTATTTAATATTGTCTTCAAAAATGTCAAAAATATATTTATTGATGCTTGAAAAACTTCTGGCTGATTTTAAAGTGGTCCTTTAGATTTTGCTATAATAGGTCTTCCAAAGGGACATATTATCAGTCCCTTCTCTAAAAGATTAATAAAATATTGTTGACGCATAATAATTAATAAACTTGTGAATGGATTCCTGTAGCTTGTTGCAACAATATACCTTCCAAAGGGACACGTTATCAGGCCCTTTCAAGCCATAAATAATTGTCAGTTAATTGCAGCATTGCAATCAGCATCTGCTTACTAAGATAACAAATTAGCAACATCTAGGGAGAATTTTATGAAAGGTTATTGCCTTCTTGCTAGGCTAATTTTAAGACAGATACCTGCACTTTATTGACTTACCCCGTAATGTGCACTCTGCATTCTGCATAAAATACTGTCTCTGCATCTTGTGTTGCTGGTATAATACATCATTCTGTGGGATGTTTGTTTGGTTCTTATAATGTTACTTCACTCTGTGGTTTTTTTTGTAGCACATATATTACTTCAATCATACACTACCACTTGATATTATTGATTGTTCATATGCTTAATATCTCTAAATTTTGCAGACTGATGCACTAATCCACTTGCTACCGTTGCTTGGCTCATCAAATGTCAGGTATAGCACTCTTGGTTTTGTTTGACTTGGTTTGTTTATTCACCAATTGACAGTGAAATTAAGCCTCAAAGAGTCAAAGCTAATGGACTAAGTGCTCTTTTTTCATTGCCTTTGTGCGAATCAGTACGGCATGTTTGCTGGGTATCACTGGTGTTCTGGCTCCAGTTCTCGAGGAAACTGTCTTCCGGGGTTTTCTCATGGTGACCCTCACTAAGTGGTAATTTACAGAGATTTGGTTTTGGAACCACCTTAAATCCTCATTGACATTCTATTGTGTGAAAATTTGATGCAGTCAAAATTTAAATTAAATGAGTATATCATTCTGTGGTTGCTACAACCTACAAGCTCCAAACAATTTATTAACTGAATTTTTTTGAACCAAAACATAAGTCATTCTTCAAGGTTTATTGCCTTTGATCGAATTTCCTTTTTAAAGGAGAAAGTTTTGTGGCAGTGGTTTGTTGAGAAGTTACAATGATGGCTAACTTGGTTAAAATGCTTTTGTTCTGCTTCTTCAGGCTTCCAACACCAGTTTCTGTGCTTGTTAGTGCTGCATTATTTGCCATTGCACATCTCACGCCTGGAGAGTTCCCTCAACTATTTGTGCTGGGTAAGCTATTTTTCTAGGTTTTTATATATACTATCTAAAATCAAGATATTGCCCGGTGATGCCAAACAATAGTTCACCATATGTTGTGAATTGATATAAATTTACGTGCCATTTTATTGTAATGTTTGTAAAATATATCTAAAAACCATGGAACTAAACTAAGAGGCAGTCGATGAAAATGTGTGATGGTGGTCTTGTGTGTAGGTCAAAGCAGTTGCGATGAAAAAATGGAACAGACAGTAATATGGTTAATTTGTAGAAGAATGTTCCAACTTATCATTTTGTCAAAAACAATTAATTTCACGGTTTCAATAAAATGTCTTAATATTTGGTCTCAAGAGGATGTTTTTGGTAGCTTAAGCTTGCTCAGGAAATATCTAGATAAGCTGGGAATTTCTCAGAAGGCATGTCTGCACGTGAATACTGAGACAACTATTAATAGATGAAAATGTGCCCTTGGACCATGCTGGAAATTCAATAAACTATTTATGGAAATAAGAAGTTGTGGGCATGCTAAATGCCATAAGTTGCAATCATTTTGTTAATATAGACACATTTCACTGATTGGCCGTGCTTTATCAGCTATTGTTTTGTTAAAATAGTGTGATTTATAATAACATTGTTGTGATAGAGTTTATTGCTGTAACTGCACTAGATTTCATTCACCCGAAGGCATACTGTTGGATACGTCACTGTCATTTGCTCTTTTCCTAAAATTTAATTTATTTTGCACTGTATGCTGTAAAAATCTCGGTTCCACCATTCCAATAACCACTCAAAAGAATCTAGGTTCCAGCTCCTATCTGTCTATTTAGTGCTTGGCATGTTTAAAATACCGATATTGTTACAAACTTAAAAGTAATAAGCAATCTGTAGGAGCACTATTGCCTCCAAAATTGTAGGAGCATAATGATCAATATGATGATGGGATGTTGGGGCTATGATTGACATTTTTGTCAATCTTTGAAGACATGGAGAATTAGGAATTTGTACGACTTTGAGATATGACATTGATGAAGAAATGCCACACCTAATAACCATACCAAGCTGGCTCAATAATCATTTGTAAAGAAAGAAAAGGAAATCCCTCGTCCAACAATGATTCTAGGACAAGTCAAAAGCAAATGCCTCATCCAACAGTGATTCTAGGCTCGAGTCGTTTTTGTTCGGTCTCTAATGCTTTACTTTACATAGAACTTGGTAGTTTAGTCCACGCTTGTGATGTAGAGCACGATGACATTGCTGTATCATTTTGCACCACCTTAAGGAATTGAAAGGATCAGAGTCAGAGACATGTTGTGCTAGACCACCACACAATACACAACAAGACTCGGAAGAAAGTCAGCTTCAGAGCAAATTCATTTAGCTTGTTGTGCATAAAACACTATCAAACATTTGATTCTGACCCAACATTAAACCTTTGGACAAGCAGATCTGCATCACCGAGCTACCAAATGGGTGGTAATAAAATGGGAATGGAGGAAAGAAAACTGTGCAGAAAAAAGGGGGGGAACATGAGGGAACACAAATTCATGGGTAGTTTTTTCCCCCACATTTTTGTCTTTTTCGTCTCCAAAAAACAACTGTACATGTGCAGAAAGCAAAAGAAAATGAATTGTATTGCACTTTTAAGACTGTTACGATGATCTTGGTACAAGTTTCTGGCATGTTTGCAATTCTTTTGTTGGACTTTATTTTCCATATTATTAATTTGATATAATCAATTTCTCAGGATTTATACACATTGTTTGAGCTCAACTCTTTGGTTAATTCTGAGTGCACTTTTTGTGAAATCCAACAATCCAAGTCTAAATTTCTGCCTCTTATGTACCCCACACCTGAATTAAAATTCTGGACGAAGAAAAGCAGCATGTCTAGTGGACGATTTGCAAATTAGGATTTTATGTTTCTATCATTACCTGACGATACTCTTTAAAAAACAAAGGGAAGTAGGAAAAATCAGTGCTATGCAATACCTCAATAGGTGTTTGTTGAGAAAACGTAGTATGGAAATTTTGATAATTATCTCGTGTTGATTTTAGTTCATGAGGTCATCTGTATCGTCCTGCCAAACATAATAATCCTGTTAATCAGACGTCCTAGCCCGAGTCAATTTACTGGCATCTGACTGACTACATCCATCCTCACATGAGAGTGTTCAATCTTCTGTAAACATATCTGAATCGTGGTTATTTTTGAGTTTATCTTTTCAGGGGCTGCTTTAGGATTTTCATATGCTCAAACTCGCAACTTGCTGACACCCATAACCATTCATGCACTATGGAACTCTGGTGTAATCATTCTACTCACATTCCTTCAGGTAATCTCGTTCTTCTGTCTATTGCCTAAAAAGCATAATCTTTTGATTTCTTAGTACGTTTTAATTGTTCATTTTTTGTGCTACTCAAATAATCAATATTTTAGGGCACTGAGGATATTAAGGTAATGTATGGAAAGCTAGGAATGTAAGAGATTGATAAAAGTATTGATGACTTTCTAAATGACAAAAGTGTGTCAGTAATGACAGTAATTCCTTGCGACGTTTTCGTTAATATTTCATTGTTGTTTGGTTGTTTGATTGATAAATATTTGATATCTATTTGCAACTATTAGTAATTTACATTTTCTAATAGTACTCCATGCTTTTTGTTACCATACTAGTGAAAAGCACTAAATGAAGACAGGAATGCCTTCTAGATTAGAGAGAAATTTTCTTGTGAAAACAAGAACAGAGTGAATGTCAAAAAAGGGAATGTAATGCCTGTCACTCTATTCTATTTTCTTGCTTTCCAAAAGTCAATCCATGCAATGATTGGAGAATTAGTGCTTTCGTCAATTTATAGAGAAACTTGTAGAGATGATTATCTTCTCTCTTTTCTTTGCATGATGGTTGCTTACGCCACGACCAAAGGCAAAAACTTTATCTTTTTTCATATCGTATAAATTCTTAAACTAAAAGGTTTCCAAGCCAGAGAAACTTGAAATGAGATTGTCATGGTTAGTTTGTTATAAACTTTATGCAGATCACCTAAACTTTATGCAGATCACCTAAACTTTATTTGCTTAATCAAGAGATTAAAGCCATTTACCTTGGACTTTGATAAGCTTTACACAAGGTGGCTAAAAGCATGTTTAAAGTTTATGCTGTCAGAGGAATTATGTAGCATAATCCTTCATCATAAGTTGCTTTTTGGTGGTTATGTTATGATATGTGAATGAGTTCTTCATTATGTAACAGCTTCAAGGATACGACATTAGGGAGCTATTGCAAGGATCTTAAAATTAGCTAACCATCTTGAATTTGCAAGTATACAAACTTGGGGTGCTTATTGGATCGGTTTCTCCCACGACCATGATGATGAAACTTGGTGAACAAGGGAGAGATTTTTGAACTTGCAACTGTACATTCTCTGTCTTAATCAAAGTTTCGAGATTTACATTTATACACATCAAAATTTTCACAGCATGCACGATTTGTATTTACTAGTGTGGTGCAAATAATTTATTGTAGCATATTATGTGGTCTATTTTTTGGCTCTTTGTAGGCAGTAAATCCCCTTTATCAATTAAGACCTGCCATGTTTTACTTTGGATATTTAAGTTTTGGTTATAACGGGTTACCTACATTACAAATGAATGAATACTAAAAATACTGGGATCAGCACAAGACTAGCCAACTGCCAAGTGACGATACTGAAGAAGCCAGCACAAGACTAGCCAAGTGAAGATACTGAAGAAGCCATTAAGCTTTCAGCATGGTCTGTGATTGGCACAGAGAGAGTTTCTTTTCATTAATTCGGTAAGCTCAGCAATTCTTTTCGTTTTACCATAGAATATCTTATGTAGCTTTATCACTACATGTTTGTATTAAAATTGAAAACATTCAATTCAAAATCAATTAACAGTAAAGATGTCCGTCAATATATCAATAAAACATTATGTTTAGCGTTTGAGGCAATTTTTATAACATAACCTATTCTTCTGTGCATTTCTTCCCTAATTCCATTGTCAGATTCGTTCATTTTTCTTTCAATTTCTTTACATGCAGTCATTATTGTATTATAAAGCAATCTCTTCAGCGGATAACATTTCAAGAACGGTATAATCAAATTGATTGAACGAATAAGGTTCGTTGTATATATTATTACTACTTGCATTGAATCTCCAACGTTGGTAAAGAAGACGACATGATTTGGAGGGCACAAACCCAAGCTCCCTCTACCTTTGATATTTTTGGTCCGTACATCTTACTTCGTGAACACTCGTGTGGTTTAATTTTAAAAAAAATGTAATAACTTTTAGTTTTTGTTCATTACATGCTCTAGTTTCACATTCCTATAGTTGTATTGTTTTGCTGTGTTCTTTTCTTCTTCTTTTTTGAAAACGTATTGTATTGTTTTGCTGTTGATTCAAACGTTTAACAGGGAGTTTTCAGCTACAGGCAGATCGTAAACATCACGACACAGTTACCATATTCACAATTACAATCGTTTTTTCTTGTTATTTTCCTCTTCTGTTTTCAGTTTTTTTAAAGCCTTTGTTGTATACTTGTAGCTAAGTCTGGTTGCTTAAAGGTCTGGGTCAGAGCGTAGCAGAAACTTTTATTTATCAATTTCTTGGACGAAGTGAGCTAATTGTCTATATTTAATGGAAGTTATCCATTCCACCCTTTGCCACTGAAGTCCATGAATTTCATTTCACCACTCTAACTCAATGTGGAAAAATATTAATATTTCGTGATTAATTGGCACTCAACCCAGAAAATTTGCTCATCAGTATTTTTTTTTTTTTGAAATCAATAGATAATTTGCTCATCAGTCTTCTCGTTCCCTCTGGCTACTCACAATACATGAAGAACCGTGCTAAAAAAAATTACTAGTAAAATAATCAGTTACTGTGCTATAAAGGTTGATTTTTCTTAAAATTTTTGTCACAATCTGATTATCGTAAAATGTTCCTAAATTTTTTTTAGCAAGTCTCAACCTATCAAATGCTTTTATTTATGGTGAAACTAACACCAAAAAAAATGTGGAATTTGAATATGTAAATTTGGATTAAAAAGTGGTATCTTTATTCTTTTATTTTTAAAAATGTAGAAAGCAGTTTGTATACAGTGCCTATTCAGTCTCATTTTGCCTAATCGATATTCTCAATCTTTTAATTCAAATTTCTTATCTTCAATTTTATTGGAAAAATTAAAATGTGTGTGAAATACCAGTCCTCTTTTTCAAACTATCCCAACCAAATAATTCTTTTCATACGTGCAGATTTGCATGTGCATCCACAAATATGCAATTAATGGAAGTTTTGATAGCTTTGCAACTGACAAGAATGTGTTTGTTAGTCGTTATTGCTAGTATTTCTATTGTTAATTGTAATTATTATTGTTTGTTTTGCTTGTTTAATTGATTAGTATTTGAAATTTGTTTAGTAGATAGATTTGGCAAATCATTAAACACGGTAAAATATCATATTGATATTTATTGCAAGTAGCAATTTACATTTGTGAGACTTCTCTATACTTTTGTTACTATTACATGTGAAAGAAGAACAAAATGAACAGAGAAATGCCTTTTAAAAAATTGCAGTAAGATAATAGGGAGCTATCTTGTGAAAAGAAGTGCAAAAGTCCTTTCACCCCATTCAGTTTTCTTCTTTTATCTTTTTCTTGTGTCAAAGTTTCTGCAGGTCACAAGAAAAGGTAAAAAGAATGACAAAATTTCTTGTCAATGGTTTTTTTTTTTTTTTTTTGGGATAATGAGATAGATAGTATTAATAAAGCAGAGTTGAAAGTAGAACCACGAAGCTACCGCAAGTAGCCAATATCTCCTAAAAGGAGTACATCCCAGCAGACGAGATAAAACGGGGAGTGCAATCAAAACATCTAAAACATACTAGAACAACTACTTCAAAAGGAACAACAAACAAACAGAGCAAGGAACTACGATCAAATATTCCAGATAAAACTGGAGTGCAGGCAATTTATTACGTGATAGCCGAATATTCCAAATAATAGACATGGCAAGAGACCAGGAATTAAGATTAAGGCTAAATTTATTGAGACAGATCAATGAGAATAATTGATCAATGGAGTGTAACGGTACCAAGAATTCCATAGAGTGGGCAACGTGACATTAGAAGCCCATTACAAGGATCTTAGAACGCAAATTAGTCCTTTGTTTTCTCTCTGAAAGTGTCATATTCCATATATAAGACCAAGAACTGTCAAAAGTTTCGGATTTTGGAATTTTTTTGTTGAATCGGTTTTCTACAGAACTACAGGTTATCCATGAATGCTAAAAGTACTACAGAGCAGCTAAGAGGAGAAATTGATCAGGAAGCCAAAAGATTTCAGGGACATGGCGGCAAAGTTTATTGCTTGATGCATACTCTTCGCTTCTGTGCTAATCTTCCAAAATTTCATTGTCAGACATATTTTCTAAATTTCCGTACATGCGGTCAGTAATTGGATTATGAAGCAATCTCTTCCATAGATCTCATTTCATGAATCACGATTGTGTAATCATAAGGATTAGTGACATTTACTCATAAGATGAAACTGTTGTAGCTCTCCGGTCCTTGAATTCAGTCAAGACAAGCTTTGATGAGCAGATCATTGACAATTAAGAAAATGACCCCAAGGATTGTTTGAGTGAGTTGGAAGCATGCATGGTGTAGTAAACCATGGAATCTAGGGAATGGAGAAAACATAACATAATTAGGATTACCACCAAGAGGATTTTTGGCATGAAAGGGGTTTACGATGCTGTTGTTGTGGTCAATGAACTCATTTTATGTGGTCATTGAACTACGTACCAATCTGGTTTCACTTAAAATGCTTCTGGAGGTCCAGTAGAGACCAGGGTACGTAGAGTGCAATTCCTGAAATGTTCTACTTCTGCGGTACCATTCCAAAACGCAAACAATGGGAAAGAAGCATATCGGCTATATGATCACCAGGCGTAGTGAATAACTGCGTTAGAGAAGCAAACTTCTTGGAAAGCCGTATCTGCAGAATTAATTCGTTCCAAATTGTACTGTTAAGGTACCAGATTTCTCAAAAACTACATCATCACAGGAAAGTAAAAGACCTATTTTCCTTAAAGAAACTCATCGTTATCTATGTAGAAAATGTGAACTTAAAGAAACTATATATTCAGAATGACACTAATCTATATTAAGTAAAACAAATTAATCGTCCGTAGAAAGCTCTGTATTTACTATGAGAAGTGGTACCTAATGTTACATTAAGTAAAAACGCCAGGATCACATAGCGAAGCAAAAATAAATGTAGGGGGTTCCTTCCTTACATTGGAAACATGGGTTTTTGAGAGTGTTTACTGCTCACAATTACAGAGGGAGGGAAGCTTGGATTTGAAGTGTTTGACCCTTTCTAATATTGTTTATTTTCTCTTGTTGAACTTAGGTTGTAATCTTTTAGTGTGTTTGGGGTTCCGGTGCAAGCCCAAGCAAAGTCAAGGAACAGACAAGAATGGTTCCAAACGAGGGACCTCGTCTTGGAAAGTCCGCTAATTTGAGATTCCCAAGCAAAGAATTTGACACCACGCATCGTCCCCATTTATTAGAAGGTTCTTCACATGTTCTCGGTTCGGCAGACATGGTTAGCAAACTTTGGTCATAAGAACTAGAGAAATATAGTATAGAAATGACACGAGGGATGGGACTATTTCCACTCCCAAGCATGGTTTTGCTCACACGGACAAGGCATTTCAACAGAGGGATTTCATATTTATTTATTTGTACAATCTATGGCATTTCGATTGTGTATAAAAGCATTATCCAAAATATACATTATACCAGTAGTAGTAGTTCTACACAGAAGCTTCTTTTCTTCTTCTTTTTTCACCAATTAAATATGTGCATGTGTGACGCATGCATGCTTGCGATCTTGCCCCTTTCGTGTGCAAGTATTGCTCTCTTCACTCAATGGTTAGCTTTAGGGTTTAGGGATTATTAGTTGACAATCAACCACATGGTGTTTGAGATTTTCTCAAGGAAACTCGCTTGGAGAAGAATATTTTGATCAGTTAATAATGTCTCCACCAATTGAGGATTATAGAACATCAGTTAACAAAAATGGTGGGAACCCACAAACAGTAGAACCTAAAGGGCGAATTTTGGATTTTACATCCCCACTAATCTTCTTATTTTGATAGAGACATCAGTTTCCAGTGGCAGGCTACCATGGCATAGCACAACTGTACTTACCATGGCAAGCAGTGCTACCATCTCTTCCATGAGCTTCTCTTAGACACCCACGAAATAGTGAATACTCTAATGGAGACTCACGTGCAACCATTAAAAAAATGAAAAAAATAAATAAATCTAGAAATCTGTTAAGTAGAAATTAATAGCGTCGATTTAAAAGAATCCATCTGTTATTCCTCGCTAATCTCTCCCTATCAGGGTTTCTAACACGAGAGGTCCACCTTGATTTAATTTGTCCCAACATGAGGATGGTTTTTAACATTTTTCATAATATATATATGGACCCGCCTTTTTTATTTTTATTTTTCCCATCTTCTCCTAAGATATGACAAATACATCCACTGACATGCATGTAATATGAATAATATCTTAAACAGAATAAAGAAAAGTCAGATGGTGGTATTTTTGGATCCTGAGAAGTTTGAACTCTGACCTAGTGACCTTCATAAAGAGAAGAAAAAGGGAATTTCAGAGGGAATTTGCAGTGAGAATCTTTGGGATTGAATATACAAACTCTAGTTTCTTATGTATTGGAACCAGTTCATCAAGGAAGACTATAAAGAAAATATATGCTTGCCTAGAGGCTATCTTTGTCTTGATTTGCTGAGAAGCTCTTGAGAACACCAACCAAGTCATAAAATACTAGTTACGTGAGTAGGGAAGTCTTTGAAAATCCCCACATGGTCCAAACTTTTTAGTCTTTTCTTGAGATCCCACCCATTGGATTTAAACCCTAGCTTCAAAGTCTTCCAACTCAGGTTCATCCATTAAGGTTTCAATAAGGGCTGTTCGTATCTGCATGAAACCCGGAAGATAAGCCGGGGCTTCGGACGAGAAACCCTTAACAGGAAGCATGCATTAGGGCATTGGGCAAAGTGTAATAGCTATCTGTCAAATGTATAAGAATTCATGCATTACTTATTTGCCTCCAAGATTAAAATTTTCCCATAGTTCTGAAAAGTTTTCGAGATTTCGGTGAATGGGTCTTGTTTCGATTCAAAGAAATCAATAGGAAACGTGTTGGTGTTATAAGTATGTCGTTGAGGTGAAGAAAGTTGTGCTACTCTGGTTTTGTGGTTTCCACTCTAGAGTTGCATGTGCTGAAATCTAGCTAGCTGTTTCATGAAGTGTTGTATTTGGTAGTGGTTCATTGATTTGACTTCATCAAACGGAAGCTTTCTTTGATAGTGCTGTGGTAGAAGCTTGCAGTAAGGAAGACCTAGCCAAAATATTAGGCTTCATCCATCTTCCACTTTCGATACTTTTCCTGTTATATTATAAGATAGATATACTTAGGCCAGTTCAGAGGTGAAGATAAAGAGCTAGACCTATGGATGAGAGAAGTGATGTGGAGAAAATAGATGAAGTGATATTACCAGGATTTAGATTCCATCCGACAGATGAGGAGTTGGTTGGATTTTATTTGAAGAGGAAAGTTCAGCAAAAACCACTTTCCATAGAGCTCATCAGGCAGCTCAACATATACAAATATGATCCATGGGATCTTCCAAGTAAGCTTCCCTAAACTGTTTTCTATATTTAGTATTTAGAGTAGTTCAAATACTAATACTATTTTTCAGGTTTTTTCTTCGTTTGTATCACAACAAGAATTTCATAAATAAGCCCTTCATGTCAGAGTTTCTCAGCAAAATTTCCTGGAATGACCTGATGAAATCACTAATATAGATGAATTTATTGTTGTTTCAGTTTTTATTCGTGCGTCATAGTTTTGTTAGAAAGATCATTCACTAGCTGATTCTTTTTTTTCATTTGTTTTGCCGTCTTCTCTTACATATTCTGAACTTCAAGAGATCTTTAAATTTTATTCATTTTTTTTCTGTTCAGGTTCTCCCAGTGCAGCTTTCATTCAATTCTCTGATACATGTTCCTTTCATGAGTTCTCCTCAAGCACTTATTTTTTCCACACTTGCCTCAGTTTAGCTGATATACTGCATGTTTAGACCAAAACTACTACTACCCTTAATTGTGACGTTTTATCGAAACCTGTTCTGATTATCCATGACCAGAACTCGCGACAACCGGCGAGAAGGAGTGGTACTTCTACTGCCCAAGAGACCGGAAGTACCGAAACAGCGCGAGGCCAAACCGAGTCACCGGAGCTGGATTCTGGAAGGCCACCGGAACAGACAGACCAATCTACTCCTCTGAAGGAACCAAGTGCATAGGTCTGAAGAAATCACTTGTCTTCTACAAGGGAAGAGCTGCCAAAGGGATGAAAACGGACTGGATGATGCACGAATTCAGGCTACCGTCCGTCACCGACACTTCCTTGCCAAAGAGGCCCATAGACAAGAACATCCCCATCAATGTAAGAAACACAAACTAAACCTACGGACCTAGAAAATATAATGACTTCCGCCGAACTGATTGCATCGCGGATTATATCGCTAGTTATTATCAACATTCACGAGATGAAAAAGAAAAAAAAAAGAAAAGAGAATGATCAATCTTTACTTTTAACTTATCTGCTTTCATTGACATCTCATTTTTATTGGGGTGAGATGAAAATAAAAAAATGTGAAAGACTCGTTAGAGTTTTCATCTCATATGTACTTTTTTGTTAGTTCATGTTAAAAGGACAAGAAACCTAAGACCACCAAGGTTTATTTTCTTCTTACATACTAACTTCCAATTGTTGTTAGTCATACTGATGGGTATACATATTGCGGTTTCATGAATACAGGATTCATGGGCTATCTGTAGAATATTCAAGAAGACAAACTCCATGACACAAAGAGCTATTTCTCAATCATGGGTGTCTCCACTACCAGAAACAACCACTGATTCAGACATATTTTCAGTCTCCTGCACCACAGATGCAGGATCCACAATCCAGTACAGCAGCAACAGCACCATGCAACAGCAGCACCAGACTGCTCCACCTGCCAACTATCCAACTCTGGACCACAACAACAAGCCAACGAACCTCGCAATCAACTCCTTCAAGACCTCTCCACTTGTAATTCCCAGCACAGAGATCCCCACTGGCTTCATGTGCTCTACAGGAGAGGCGTTGAAGCCTAGTACAGCCGATGTCGCGGCGATGCTTCTGAACCTACCACCCACAATATTTGAAGATGTGAACAGGAACTCCACGAGTATAGACTTTGGGCAACAGCAGCAACTGCAGCAGTGCTGCAACAGCTTCACCATCGATCTCCCACATGAGACGAATGGAGATCTAAGCGTTGTGGGAAGAGAGATCATGTGCATGAGAAAGAACATGGGGGCAACTTCAAGTCGCCAGCCCAATAACGTTAGGGTTGCAACTAGTGCAAGCAGTACCTTCCCATACATCATGTGCCCGAATGTTTCAGATGCGTGGAGGTCCAGTGCTACTACTCCATGGGACTCTCCTTCATGCCCAAGTGAGGTGTCGGCGACCTACTCATCAAAGTTTGCTGCACTTGATTAGGCTTAGGTTAGATCATAGTAGGTCTATAACTGCTAGTGAAAGTTTGTTTTTT
>JAMKQA010006369.1:0-23537 GCA_024699735.1 Posidonia australis | reverse complement strand
ACACCCTATTCATTAGGTCCATAAAGGCAGCCGGAGCATTCGTCAACCCGAATGGCATAACCAAAAACTCATAATGTCCATAACGGGTGCGAAAAGCTGTCTTCTGCACATCTGGTTCACTAATCCTCAACTGATGGTATCTAGATCTCAAGTCTATCTTGGAAAACACCGATGCCCCTGCAACTGGTCTAACAAATCGTTGATCATGGGCAGTGGATACTTGTTATTAACAATGATCTAGTTCAACATTCGGTAATCTATACAAAGCCAAAGTGAACCGTCCTCCTTCTTCACAAACAGAACCGGTGCACCCCAAGGTGAAACACTGGGACGAATGAATCCCTTATCCATCAATTCTTGCAGCTGATTCCGAAGCTCCCTTAACTCAGCCGGTGCCATCTTGTACGGAGCTTTGGAAATAGGACCTGATCCCAGCACCAATTTCATTTTCATAAGTGCACGGGCATACGTCTCTGTCTGATGCCCTAGTCGGTGACCCGAACAACTAGGTCCAATGACCCAGGCTCAGCCTATACCGTCGGTGACCCGAACAACTAGGCTCAAATGCCCAAGCTCAGCCTACACCGCTACGAGCTTGGTGACCTGAACAACTAGGTAAAACAACCCAGTCTTAGCCTACACCGCTACGAGCTCGGTGACCCGAACAACTAGGTACAATGACCCGGGCTCAGCCTACACCGTCGGTGACCCGAACAACTAGGTATGAAAACCTAGGCTCAGCCTACACCGCTATGAGCTTGGCAACCACATTATCAGTGTTCATTTCAAAACCATTTTCCCATTCTTTACGTTGCAGGACTCTATTTCCTTGCAACACTTGACCCTCCATTGGGGTCCCAACTCAAGCCATGAAAACCATGCTTAATGTCATAAATTGGGTCTCATGCCCAAAACCATATAAAACCATCTTTTCATTCATTAATAGGGTTTAAAACCCAAAACCACACCTAAATCCATTTCTTTGGGGTTCCACATGCCTCCATGTCATTACATGGGGAAAACATCATTCACATAAATCCACCATACCATTAAAACCATTTAACATTCATTAAAATCCATGTTTAAGCATATCAGGTTCAGGGCAAAAACGGCACACTGAATCTCCAGTTCGGTAAGCCGAAACCCCCTGTTTTCGTCGACCGGGTGTTTTCGGTCTGCCAAAATCAGGTATCTTGCTTAATCTGTTAGGAATTCGGCATATCGAATAAATTCAGCATACATAATTCCTCGCAGACAGGGCACACCCTTGTTTACAGTGGCGAAATTCGCCCAAAGATGGAGTCCTGATCGGACCTCCCAAACGTACACCAACAATTTCCATAAAATCATGGGGTGTAGACCCTCATGTCTACTTCAAAACCCCTCAAACCATTCATGATTCCATCAACCACATAGTTCAAACGAAAATCAAAAGGGGAAGGGGCTCAAGAACGGCTACTATACCCTTCAACCCTAAAATCACAATTTCCCCACAAACATCAATCCTAACCGCATGATCTCTACATTCTCATGCCATACATCACATTCCCAATCATTTCATGATTTGTCTACAATTTAATATGCATTATCTTGATTTTGCATGCCATTTACCTAGTGTTAACAAAATGCTAAATAGAGGGAGGGGAAGGGGTTGCATACCTGGCTCAGCCCTCCAGCGACCCTTACCACACTTCGGCAAGCCTCTTCGCGCCCCGATGAAGCCTCCTCGTGCCGAAGGAACACCACGAGCAGCGCACACCACCTCCTTGGTTGCGCCTGCTCCTCTTTCTCTTCTCCTCTCTCGGTCACCTTCTCCTCTCTCGCACACCTCAGCCTCCCTTTATCCTCCTTCCCACTAGCGTCACGCCGGCCACCCATCGCGTCGGAAGAGAAGGCGAGGCACGGACTGGCATCGTTGGTGGCACGAGTCAGAGAAGGGAAGGGAGGAGACGGAAATGGTGCAGGCTCATGAGAGGAAAGGAAAAGAAAGGAGAAAAGGAAGAAAAGACAGGCATGCGAACCAAGATGACTGTGCATCCTCAAATAGGACTCCACATTGGTCCCAAATCACAAACAGGTGCACAGAAAGCCAACCACATACTCACACAAACAAGAAACAACAGATTATCCATTATTAAACCATTTAAGCAATATAGCAATCAATTACATGGTTTACAAATAAAAATGGATAATCAGGCCTAGATGTCACAGTGCTGTATTTAGTCAAGTAGAATCTTGTGGTGATTCCTAGGTAAGGAGAGTTTGCTTCCTCTATGGACAGGTGAGGCATTTGGTGACATCATGTCTTTATTAGCAATAAGCATGGGTCAAAGTGGTGTGCTACAATTAAGGGAAGCTAAGGCAGGTACAATAAAACTATCCTAACCCACCCAAAAGTGTTGGTAAAACATCATGCCAACCCATCAGAGGATACATATGTAAGTTTATCACCCTAGATACTAAATCCTCAAGGGATGTAGAGGGTAAGGAATAGTAGCTTGGCTTTGTTGTGTAACTCTCCACTTCTTTGATGTGATTGTGTATATCCAGCACCTATGATTAGTGATGATTGTTATTGTGACTGATGTGTATGTGGTCCCTAGGTTTTCTAGTAGAAAACCAGATGGCTAGGGTGTTATCCGACTTTGGCAGTTCGTTCTCTTCCATCTATGAGTCTCTTGGTAATGGAGATTGAAGATGGGCTAGCTAGATTAGCTCTCCATCTCATGGTGGTGACTCCATTAGGGGAGCACGATCTGGTAGAGTGGTACTTATAGTCAACTGGTATTAGGTTGAGTAACGAGAGCTTTAAGGTTAGTCCAATAGTGATGAACAAGAAAGAGTCTGATGTCTTACTATGCATGGTTAGACTGACAACACTCAGTGACAATCGATTGTGTTAAGGAGAGGATATTAGTGGAGTACCTAGGGCAAGGCCTATGTTTAGTTTAGTGGTAAATTGAAGTTCATGTTTTTTGTGATCAAGGCTTACCGATCCCTAACAAAGGGTTGTGTGAGATACTTTGTAATGACCCTAAGTCGTTACTACCAAACCCAATAGCCTAATTACAGTTAAACATAATTTTACACAATAATTAAGGCTATCTAAAAAAGGATCTATGCTACCAGGAACTTGTAGTGTGTGGCTAGTAACCCTTGTTATATGCACTAGTGAAACCCCAACTAACCGTCGACACTTATAGCTGAAAACACTAAAGAAAACATGTGAGCGACCAGAAAGTCACCTAACACACACTCCACAAAAACTACGAGAAAATTGGACACCAATAGTAATATAAAAATCTCGTTGGACTTTAAAATAGTTTCCAAAACTATTTCTCATTTTCATTAAATTCATTGGAAAACATCCATATAGCAAAACCGGGCCTCACTGGCCAAAACCATAGAATATGCATTGGAAAACCAAAACCACATAGTGAGTTGAGCTGCTTGATGCCAAGCAACTAACTCTGGCTACACACTGACCATTGAGGGCCACCCTGGCATCTACTCTGCCACAAACAACTGCCCTATGAAGGAGTCTACTCGTCCCAAAGTTCCTCCATCTATGGAACCCTCAAAAGACTAACCTTACCCATAAAAAGCCTACTCACCCTACTCCTAAGAGAGTTGTCCTCTCTCTCAAGACAAACCATAGGGTATGCCCTCTTGGCGTCCTAACTCAGTACTCGAATCCTGCTTTGGGTTCCACTAGCACCTACCAACACCATGATATCTGTAGCAACCAAGGTATCACATCCAACTACTCAGGAGTTTCATACCTCCCTTGTCCACTACCACAATACCACCAGGTAAGGATGGTACTCTGTGTCTCGATATCCAAAGCAACTAGAGTCTTGTACCTCTATGTTCAAACGACACCTCGACTTGTAGACCTCAGCCTTGGCCTTGTGAATAACAAACTAGGAGTTTCATGCCTCCATGGGAAGCCAAGCACTTGCCTATAGCCTCTTGGTTTGGAACCTCAACCTAGGTGATGCACCCAACTCTTTGAAGATGTTGTCACACCCTCAGGTCTAGACAGCACGATCCTTCGGTCTCTTGGTCCACCACACAAGAAAAATCATGGAAAACTCTTTTTCCAAAACTACCACATTTTTCTTTGGAAACCATTTTCAAATCAAGAAATTCATATCGGAATACTAGAAACACCATTTAACAAGATTATCGTGTAGAATACCCAAAGTAATTGTTAGAAATATATTGTGTTTTGATGATTACACTTGACTAATGAATTTTTGTATATTCTCATGAAAGAAAAAGGTTGAAGAAAATACTTGAGTCATGCAAACTTTATGATATGTTGTAAAGTTACACTTGACAAATTGGTTGAGAAATGTATAAGTATATGCATATGTCATGCAAACCTTATAATATGTTGTAAATGAATATGTAAAGTCATACTTGGCAAATGAATATGTTATAATATGTTGTAAAATATACGAAGTATCAAAATCGGCATATAGAAGGAAAATCGGTATACCAATACAGGAAAATTCGATAAACAAAACGGTACTCCGAAATTAAAGATGAAAAATCAAGAAATGGCATACCAGAGAAAAACAACATACCTAAGCAGGAAAAATCGACACAAGCAACGAAACTCCGAAAAAGGCTGTGGAGATAAAGCTGAAGATAAAACGGCATACCGGACTAAAACGGTATACCGTTTCAGGAGAATTTCGGCATACCAAATTGCCCGAGAGTTGCTGATTGAAGAATGAAATGGCATTCCAATGGTCAAAAGGGCATACCGATAATCTAGCCATTTATGACTATTTTCTAGTCGTTAGACACATTTTTCGATGGTCCCTTGGCTATAAATAGGACCTCTACGTGCCTTAATAGGATCATCACATTCATATACTTGTAACTCTCTATTTCCATGCTCAAACTCTATCCTACTTTTTCTTCACAAGCGATATTGTAATTCATTTGTAAAAGCGCACTGTGAGAGGGAAGTCACAAGTTGTAAAGCTACAAGGGAAGGCTCTAGCTTCTCGGTGAATGAGAAGTGGAAGGAGCAAGGATTGGGTTGGTGGGATAGCCAACACAAGTAAGCATTTTATTGTTTTAAGTATAAAGGGAAAAATCTCAAGAGGGTCTTAAAGAGTGGACTAGGCCAGGGTTTTGGCTGAACCACTATAAATATCTTGTGTATTTGATTTCTCTCATCCCCTTCATGTGCATGTATTATCCTTAACCCTCGAATTTGTATGCTTATTATCAATTGCTTGTACACTTTGTCATTACACTTCATTTAGGTTAACTTATACCTAAAATTGGGATAGTAAATATTAAAAATTAAAATTCTCTATTCACTTCCTCTAGAGAAGCCACTTGATCCAACAATTGGTATCAGAGCAAGGTTTTCTAGAGTTAGATTAATTATCTACTAGAATATATGGCTTCTTCATCATTTAACAATAATATTGTAGAGGGGAAAAGCATTAATAGACCACCATTTTTTGATGGAATAAATTATGGTTATTGGAAATGTAGGATGACCATTTATCTGAAATCAATAAACTTTGAATTATGGGATGTAGTAGTAAATGGTTTTACTTTGAGCTCAACATCATTTAGAGAATGGAGTAATGAAAAAAAACATCTCGCACAATTAGATACTAAAGGATTAAACATTTTATTCTATGCTGTTAGTAAGGAACAGTTTAATAGGATCTCAAACTGCAAGAGTTCCCGTGAAGCATGGCATATTTAAGAAGTTACACATGAAGGAACCAACCAAGTTAAGGAAACAAAAATAAACATGTTGGTTCACAAATTTGAATTATTTAAAATGAAATATAATGAACCTATAAGTGAAATGTTCACTAGATTTAGTGAAATAACTAATAACCTATAATCCCTTGGCAAGGATTATTCTCAAAGTGAATTAGTGAGAAAAATCCTTCGGTCTCTTACCCCCGAATGGGAAAAGAAGACCACTACCATAGAAGAAGCTAAGGACCTATCTACTTATTCCCTAGAAGACTTAATAGGAAACCTAACTTCATATGAAGTCCAACTAAAGGAAAAGGAAAAGGAAAAGCAAGAAATTAAAAGCTCTAAGAAGAAAAATATAGCTCTAAAAGTTACCTCAGATTTAGAAGAATCCGAAGAAGAAGATGAAGACATAGCCCTATTAACTAGAAAATTTAAGAAATTCATTAAGAGAGGAAAATTTCAAGAGAAATTAAATAAATATCAAGATAAAAATAAAGGAAAAGATGATCCACCCCTATGCTTTAAATACAATAAACCAGGACATCTCAAATGAGACTGTCCACTTTTAAAAATGAAAATTAATAAAAAGAATGAAAGACTCATCAAGAAGAAAGCTCTCCAAGCCATATGGGACGAGAGTGACTCATCTTCTGATAAGGACTCTGCTTCTAAAAGTAAAAAAGCCAACATGTGCTTCATGGCACAGGCTAGTGAGATTAGCTCTTCCGTTAACATGGAAGACATCAATATGGAGGAACTTTTGGAGGCCTTTAACGAGTTATATGAAAAATACAAGAATCTAAAAGCCATAAACAAAAGTCAAAATCAAAACATAGAAAAACTTACAAATAAAAATGAGAAATTAATTAGTGAAGGTAAAATCTTGCTTGATGAAAATGATGAACTAAATCAGAAAAATATTGAACTAAAGCAAGAAATCAAACATATGAAATATAGCATAAAAAACCTAGAGAAAGATATTACCACATTAAAAATCAATAGCAATGACCTACTTAACACAGTAACCAAATTCACAAAAGGAAAAGAAAACCTAGATAAAATTCTCTCTAGTCAAAGACATTCATTGAACAAACATGGAATTGGATACTCAAAATTTAATGACACCCCATATGAAAATGGATTCATAAGAGCAACTATAAACGGAAAATACATCTTTGTTGTGAGAAGACAGTCAAAATGGGTTATAAATAATCAAACTGAAATAAATAATAGAGAAAGGAAACCAAAAATGATGTGGGTACCTAAAACCATACTTGCATCCTATGATGTAGGAAAATCATGAAATCCAAGTGGATCTTAGACAGTGGATGCTCTCGCCATATGAAAGGAGATCAAAGACTATGGAGTGGTCACATTTGGTGATAATGCAAAGTGAAGAATAGTGGGGATAGGAAATGTAGGTAACTCTCACAATCCCTTTATTGAAAATGTTCTACTTGTAGATGGTCTTAAACATAACTTGATTAGCATAAGCCATTTAAGCGACATATGCTATAAAGTAATGTTTGATAAACATGAATATACTATAATAGATACTAAAACTAACGAAATCATATTTATTGGAAAAAGGAAAAATAATGTGTATAAAATAAAAATTTCACATAAACCTGATATGACTATATCTTGCCTTGCATCTTCAAATGACAAACAGTGGTTATGGCATAAAAGACTTGGCCATGTCAATATGGGACAACTTTCTAAATTATCCAAAAGTGAACTTATGATAAGGCTGTAGACACCCCAAAATGCTTGCATAGGCCAAACCCAACAACCACTCCTCACTTTGACTACCAGCAACGCAAAACCCTCACTGACCTAAATACAAAACTAAACCCTAATCCAAACCCTAAACCTAGGTTAAACCCAATTCCAAACCCTAAACCTAGGTCAAATCTTAAGTCAAGCCCCAAGCCCTAAAGTCAAACCTCATGTAACTAATTCAACAAACTCAACCACTTCCTAACCAATCTCCAACAAACTCAACCACTTCCTAACCAATCTCCA
This sequence comes from Posidonia australis, assembly GCA_024699735.1. Lineage (NCBI taxonomy): Eukaryota > Viridiplantae > Streptophyta > Magnoliopsida > Alismatales > Posidoniaceae > Posidonia > Posidonia australis. Next base: position 15,764 of record JAMKQA010006369.1, on the reverse strand, counting down.
ACAAACTAAACCACTTCCTAACAAATCTCCAACAAGCTAAACCACTTCCTAACCAATCTCCAACAAACTAAACCACTTCCTAACTAATCTCCAACAAACTAAACCACTTCCTAACTAACCTCCAACAAATCTAACCACCTTCCACTCCAGCCCTAACAACCAACTAAGCCTATAAATATCCTCCTTGTGCAAGTAGAAGGGGACTTTTAGCATTTTGGGGAAAATTAAGAGAGGTGAGCTTCCCAAGCCTTTCCACTCCCAACCTGAGCTACCAGAGAGTTCCTGGAAGAGAGAGGAAGCTCGTGGAGGTGAGAAACCTGAGTTCTCAGCCATCTTCGACGAGCTCCGACCATCCATTCCACTGCCAGACCAGGTACGCTCATCCCTGACCTCAATTATTGTTAGAAATGCTCTCCTAGGTCACCCCCTATCTTCTTGGTTTGATTCCAGTAGATCCAGAGGTCTCCTCTGATCGGAATTGACCTCCCAGGCCTCGCCAGAGTGATTTTCCAGTGGCCTAGGTGGGGGCGCGAATCCACTAGCTGATTCGAGCCCCATTGCCCTAGATCTTCTTCCCAGGACCTCCGTCCTGCTTATCCACTCCACCGTGCACTGCTCCGCTGCCTCCCAAGGCCACTGCCAGAAGATCACCATCGATGTCGTTCCGTCACCGGTGCCGGAGAAGAAGACTGCAACCAGTGGAGGAGCATGCGCCTCTCACATCTCCAAGCCTCTCCGAGTATCCAAAAACGCTCCACGATGCGTCCCAAGTACTCCTGAGCCTTCAGATCCATGACACATGCCCTGGACAGCCGTCGCAGTCGAGATCGCTGGAGGAGAATCGCGTCAATGGCGAGCTTGGTTCGAGGATGGAGGAAGTGCCCCATTCTCGCTTCTGGAAGAGGGGAAAGACTCTTCTCATTGCCTCCAAGCCTCCTGGATCCCTGAGCGCCGCGCAACGACCCTCTTGGAGCTCTCTTCTTCCCCAACACTGTTGTCGGAGTGCCTCGACGATGAGGTAGGTGGGAGGCCCACTCCCACCGTTGGATGCTCGATCCAGACCTTTGGATTTCCTCTCCTCCTCTTCTTCTTAAATCCCATGGGGTCTGATATCAGATCAGACCACAGGGTAGCTTTCAGTGACCTCTCCGGTGGTTGTCGACGACGGAGCTCCGTCGCCGGCAACTACCACTGCCTTTTCTTTAAAAAAAAGAAAAATTCCTTTTAATAAAATTCTGAAACTTTTTTACTATTGCACTTAGGTCCTTTTGTTTATTGCAAATAAGTCATTTTCTTACATTTAGGTCCCTGATCATTTTTCTTAAATCTTTTGAATAAAGTTTTAACTTAAAATATTGTATTATGCCCCTTGAGTATTCAAAATAGTGTTTTCCAGGTTTAAAAGTTTAACAAAACCCCCAGAGTTTCTTTTCATGCATTTTAACCCAATATTTTTGCATAAAGGACGCTGAACTTTTTTGAAACATTTCTGAATGCATATTTCTCTGGTTAAATTGCATTTTAGCCCCTATATTCTTCTGAAACTCCTCTGAATGCATTGTTTCTTTGGTTAAATTGCACTTTAGCCCCTGAATTTCTCTAATATCATTCTGAATGCATATTTTTCTAGTTAAATGGCATTAAAACCCCTGAACTTTACAGAAACTATTCTGAATGCATTAATTCTCTAGTTAAATTGCATTTTAGCCCCTGTACTTTACAGATTTCACACTGAATGCATGTTTTCTATAGTAAATTTACTAAATTGCCCTTGAAACTTTCATGAATTTTTTTCTTGCATATTTTACCCTGAATTTCAACTAAATAGCCTTAAATGCATGTTTTAGTGGCAGAATTACATTTTAACCCCTAGGAACCTTCAATTTGACTAGAAATGCACATATTTGCACATTTGACCCTAGATTTCTCCATAATTGCATAGAATGTGTTTTCCTATGTATTTTGATGATTTGGGCTTCAAAATTTCAGTTGTTTTTCAGAATTTGGGTTTTTACGCAAAGGCCCTTTGGAATTCTTATTTTTACAGTCTCATTGGCATTTTACATATTTTGCCGCATCTTTTCATACAAGTTTTCTCGCATTTTTTTCCTTACATAGCGCACGCATTTCTAGCTTGTTTCAAAATTGGTTTTCTCGTTGTTTCCTGGATTTCTCCCGCTTTTCATGTTTTTGACTTGATTTGGTTTTCCATCACCCGAGGGTGTATAGTAAAAGGCATCACAACGCGACATTGTCCCGATTGAGGATTATTTTTCCATTTTGATTTTCTCGGATTTATCCTAATTTTCGCTAATTTGTGAGATGCTTTCCAAGAATTTCTCGATTTTCACGATTTTCCTCATCGCCCAAGGGCGTACAGTAAAGCGGCATTCTCAATGCCTACATTTGCCCCTCGGATTAACTTTTTCCCTTTATTTCATTTCTTCTCTTTGAATTGGCATGTTTTCAGTCATCATTAGCATACACATTTAGAATAAGCAAGCACACACCCATTAGACCTTTGACAAGTAGGAAACCTAGAAAGACCGAGTTTTCTCGGGCGCATGGGGGTGCCTAACCCCTTCCCCATGTGTAACCAGAATCCTTACCCTTTCTCTGGCCTACATTCATTTGTGCATTTTATCCATTAGGCACGGAGCACACATGTTTTCTTCATCCCGTTTGCTTCTTGGTACGACGCGTACCAAGACACTCTTCAAGAATATCACTAGGATATTCTTGAACATATAAATCCGCCTACTCCTTAGATTTGTTGTTGTAGTGTCACTTGTTTGTTTCTTTGCATCTTTATATTTGGACATCTATTGTAGCTGAATTGAGTTATTAATGACCTTATATTTTAAATTTCTTCTATTTGTCTTGGTTGATTGATAATTCTATATATTGTTTTTGATTATGTCACAATTTTGATTACATCAAAAAGGGAGAGAAATAAACAGCATATATGAAAATATCAATTATAGAATATATAAAAAGGGGAGCTTAATTTAAGGGGAAGATTATTGAAAGTTATAAAAAATTCATAAAGGGAGCTTAGTTTAAGGAGGAGGTAATTATTGAAAATTCTTATCCTATACGATTAGAACACACAATTGATATTTCGTTTTTGTCATCATCAAAAAGAGGGAGATTGTTAGAAATATATTGTGTTTTGATGATTACACTTGACTAATGAATTTTTGTATATTCTCATGAAAGAAAAAGGTTGAAGAAAATACTTGAGTCATGCAAACTTTATGATATGTTGTAAAGTACACTTGACAAATTGGTTGAGAAATGTATATGTATATGCATATGTCATGCAAACCTTATTATATGTTGTAAATGAATATGTAAAGTCATACTTGGCAAATTAGTTGTAAAATATATGAAGTATGAAAATCGACAAACCGAAGGAAAATCGATATACCGATACAGGATAATTCGGTATACAAAACGGTACTCCAAAATTAAAGATGAAGAATCAAGAAACGGCATACAGGAAAAAATGGCATACCGAAGTAGGAAAAATCGACACAAGCAACGGAACTCCGAAAAAGGCTGTGGAGATAAAGCTGAAGATAAAACGGCATACTGGGCTAGAATGGTATACCGTTTCAGGAGAATTCGGCATACCGAAAGAATTCCAGCATACCAAATTGCCCGAGAGTTGTTGATTGAAGAATGAAATGACATTCTGGTGGCCAAAATGGCATACCGATAATCTAGCCGTTTATGATCGTTTTCAAGTCGTTAGACACATTTTTCGATGATCCCTTGGCTATAAATAGGACCTCTACATGCCTTGAAAGGATCATCACATTCATATACTTGTAACTCTCTATTTCCGTGCTCAAATTCTATCCTACTTTTTCTTCACAAGCGATATTGTAATTCATTTGTAAAGCGCACTGTGAGAGGGAAGTCACAAGTTGTAAATCTACAAGGGGAGGCTCTAGCTTCTCGGGGAATGAGAAGTGGAAGGAGCAAGGATTGGGTTGGTGGGACAGTCAACACAAGTAATCATTTTATTGTTTTAAGTATAAAGGGAAAAATCTCAAAAGGGTCTTGAGGATTGGACTAGGCCGAGGTTTTGGCCGAACCACTATAAATAGCTTGTGTATTCGATTTCTCTCATCTCCTTCATGTGCATGTATTATCCTTAGCCCTCAAATTTATATGCTTATTATTAGTTGCTTGTACACTTTGTCAATACACTTCATTTAGGTTAACTTATACCTAAAATTGGGATAGTAAATATTAAAAATTAAAATTCTCTATTCACCCCCCTCTAGAGAAGCCACAACAGCAATCACCATAACATTAAAATAGGGCTGGCTGTTCTGCTTGGCCAAATTGCGTTGGATAGGTGCACCATTAAGTTACGCCTGGGAGTTGTGCCCTAGGCTTTACTCCCAGTTGTAGAGCACGTAGAGCCTAAACCCAAATAAGTCGAAAAGCAATTTCCTCATACATGAAACCAAACTCTACAAAACATATACCAAACAGAAGGAAATCATGTAAGCTTTCATTTGGTACAAAAAACACAACATTTCATGCATTATAACTTAAGAAATCCTCTGATAAAGCCTTGAATGAACAGTATCAACTGTATTTAAATTTTTTTGATTAAAAATTATGTACTCAACCAAAAATCGTGAAATCTCTTCCATTGTGTTCAAAATCACACATGGAACACATTCATATAGATTTTACACTAAATGGAGCAAAGGTGTGGAGTGTGTACCTTAAATACGATGCACAGTATCCTCTTCTACGATGTCGGTGACCACCATAGGCGATTTTGGCCGACCCCATGTATTTCAGAGACCACCTCGGGCACACGAGAGTCGTCCCAACCTCAATTCCCTTGGACGAGCTCTTCTCCTTTTCTCTCCTACACTCTCTAGCTCTCTCTCTCCCTCTCTCCCATCTAGGCTTCTTAGGGAGAATGAGGAAAGAAGAAGAGAAAGAAGAGTGGTGAAAAAGACGGAGGAGGCTTAACAAGGAAAACTTGGGCTTGGCTTGTGAGAGAAGCTTTGGCTCATGGCTGGCTTACGAGAGAAACTTGAAGCTCTTTCGTAGACACCCTGATTTTTGTCCCTGGTTGGCAGTCAGCTTCTCCGACAGAACCTACTCCAGATGTCAGTCGGCACAACCACCTTCATCACCCAAAACACCACTTAAAACCCAAATCCATCAACCACAAACCAAAACTTAGCCCAAAGCCAACCTATTTAAGCCCACTCATGACTTGGATGCTTGGTGGACTGGACCTGCACTCTTTGCTTGTGAATTTTCTTAGGACCACCACGGCCTAATAGTGTGGCCTAGATGTGTGGTTAAGGGACGTGGTTGCCCTGGGTCAGTATCAACAAGCGCAAGTTAGACTTGTCCTTTCACCAATGGTACACTAGATCCTCACCTCTCATTGGCTGGCATGGATCTATATCTATCCCACTCACTGTCTAGGCCATGAAGTCTCCCATGACCATTTAATTTCTCATCACATCTCCTTCATCAAATCACAGCTGAAGGATGGGAGTGGTTGAGGATCAATGGCCTAGATTCAAAACACTCTCCTATTTAAACCCATCTCGTCTCCTACGATGAGAATCTCTCCCTCATGTCCACTGAACATATGCCTTGCTCCCCAAGCTCTTGCTTCACTCCCAAGTCCCTCGTCGGTCTCCAATTGCCCTCTAGAAGTCTGGTGGTAGCCCACTCATCACCCTCACAACCCAGCACTCTTACCTCTTCCACAAGAAACCTCACTCCACCAAACTACTCCCACACCCTTGTCCAAGCAAAACCAATCACCCATCATCTTATCCAAAGCATCCCAACCCCTTTCCAACTACCAATCGTCGCTTCCCATCCACCGCCGAAAGAGCTCATCCAACCAAACAAAGAAGGCACATCCCAGTGCTTAACAGGTGTTGTTGTCTTTCTCCAACTTTGTTTACATTCCAAAACCTCTTTAGAATTGCTTGCTTTACGTTCGAGCATTGTTTGTATCTCCTTTCTCATTGCATCTCGCTGGCGGAAGGCCATCGATCCATGCAAGGCTGATGACCCTTGAACGTGTGGTCTGGCTTGTCCAATGGCATCTCTGCTCTTCCCCTTCATCCATCCATGTTGCTCGATGCCTTGTCTTAGTCCCTAGCCGTCTCACACGGTTGAACAGGGAAGGGCGTCGCTGGCATGACCCAATTGGATGGATGGAGTGACCCGTGCACATGTATTCATGTTGTTTGCTTCCTAAGCCTTCCCCACATTCCCTTCAATGTCCTTGGAATGCCCCAAAGGATTGACAAACTTTATCAGCCCCGTCCATGACCGACAAAGGACGTTCAGTTCAACGTAGATGACCAAAGGTGGAGGGGACGCTCTAGGTCCTTCCATCCTTATTAGTTTGTGTTTTCTTATTCATGTGTGATCCATCTTCATTTATGGACGCTTGCTTCATACTTTTCTATGCTTTTGTGGCTTGGGGAAAGTGATGAAGGTCAACCATCCACTGCACTTTTTGGACCTCGAGTCAATACCACGTGCTAGATGCGTGGGTGTCCCAGTTCAGAGCACGGGCCAACCAAGCCCCCTCTTGTTTATTGACCTCTTGTATTAGTCTTGAATTGTGTTATGCCCTTCTAAGATCTATGCTTTTTCCTCTTCCATGTCATGCTTTTAATTTCTGAGTTTGAAGCGCTTTATTGGTTTTCTGGACGATGAGAACTCTGATGATCGGAGCCTGTCCTAGTCCCACGGTAGACCTATGTGGCCCTATTGCGTGGAATTTCCAAGACTTTTGGCCTTCATCAGATCGAGTCCTTTGCTTGTGTATCCATGTTGTTTGCTCCCTTAATCAAGTTTTCTTCTCAGTTCTCTATGCTTGTCGAAGTTATTATGCCTACTTTGATTTTTGATCATTAATCATGCATGTTTCTTTAATCTCGCATCATTTAGCTTAAATGGCAAACATGAATTGGCATATACATGCCTACTGTAGACACCCCAATTTTGCAAGATTGTAGGTGGGCTTCTCTGAAATGGACTTTTGGTTGCTGCGTTCTCAATCACTTTTCCCCAAGACCAAATTGACATCTTAACCTAATTTCACCCATAAAAGCTAGCCTAAACCCTAATCCAAAACCCAAAACCTAAACAAACCCTAATCGCTTTCCACTCCATCATAACAACTCATAACACCTTATAATCACCTAAACAAACCCTAACTATTTTCCACTCCATCCCAACAACTCATAACAACCTATAACTACCTAAACAAACCCTAACCATTTCCCACTCCATCATAACAACCTATAACAACCTCAACAAACTACCCACAACAACCCAAACAACCTAGCCATTGTAAGTCTATAAATACCCCCATTTGCAAGAGAAAAAGGGGAAAAGCTTGAAAAAAATAGAGAAAGTTTGAGAGGAGAGAAACCAAGACGAGATCACTCAAACCAGAGCAATCAAGCCAACCAGAGCAACAGAGGAGCTCCAGACCACTGAGGAGGCTCGGAGGAGGAGCAATTCAGAGCTCCAGCCACCGTCTCTAGCGAGCTCCGGCGACCACAAGCAGCCCACACCTACTGCCAGCCCAGGTAGGCCACTGATCAAGCTCAATTCTCTTCCATTTCTTCCCCTGGATCTTCCTCAAACTCCCTAGAGTTATTCTAGTGGAGAGTGGAAGCTTTCTGTCAGGAATTTCAGTGTTTATGGGTCACCAGACCCATTTTTCTGGTGAGTGAGGTGGGGCCACGTATTCACTAAGTGATTCGTGTCCTGGAGTGTGGGGAGTAGATAGTCCTTCATCCCTCTTGCTTTTCCTCCATTTTGGAAGCCACGCAGCCCTCTCTAGTAGCCTCTGGGAGAAGCTCACCAGTAGCAGCCCCGCCGTCTCCAGAGAAGACGAAGCACAGTGGAGTCTTACGTGCCGTAGCCCTCTCCTAAGCATTAAAGAACCTTCCTCTCAACTCCCTCTGGATTTCTGAAGCGTCAGAGCCCTGCTTCGAGCCTCGATCATGCTCTGTAGTCGACGTCGCTGGAGACGAAGGCAAGCTTGGTCAGGAGGGGAGTATACGGTGCCATTCTTGCCCCCAAGTAGTGGGGAACTTCCCTTTCCATGCAGTCGAGCCTCCAGGAGCCCTGGACTGTCGCTCCATCAACCCCAGTGGCTCTGTCTTCTCCTTGCCTGTCACTGAAGTCGCGACATCGGCGAGGGTGGTGGGAGGAAGTTTCCAACCATTGGGCGTCCGATCGGAGCCGGTAGATCTCCTCCCCTCTCTTCCCTCTTGCTTCCCTCACGTTTGGATGCAAGATCAGGCATCAGGAAAGCCTTAGATAGCTTCCCAAATGGCTGTCGCCAATGACCATCGATTGTTTTTAAAAAACTTCTTTTAAAAAAATTCTTTACTTTTCTTTTTCTTGCATTTAGGTCCTTTTATGTTGCATATCAGTCACTGCATTCATTTATAAATCATCTTAATAATGTTTTGCTTTTCTAAATTTATAGTGTGGTCCTTGTGTTTTTTTACTAATTATCATGCTTTAATTTTTGACATAAAACCCTCTGATTTAGCTTTCTTTCACCTTAAGTCCACTAATTTGCACATAAAACCCTGAGCTTCACTAAAATTACACTGAAAGTACGATTTTCAAGCACATTTGCAAACCAAACCCTAGAAATTCATGTTTTCAATCAAAAAATGCATAGATTTTCATTTTAAGCCCTAAATTTCTCCAAAATTACACTGAATGCATGTTTTTATGGCACATTTGCAAATTAGACTTGGAAATTTATATTTTCATCCATGAGTCCACTAATTTGCACATTTAACCCTGAATTTCTTCAAAATTACACTGAACACATGTTTTGCTGGGAAATTTATAGATTGGACCCTTGAATCCTAATTTTACCAAAAATGCACCGTTTTGCACATTTAACCCCCAACTTTCCTAAAATTGCATAAAATGTGTTTTCTTTAACAATTTGCTAATCTAACTCTGGAAACCTCAGTCTTTCCCCTGGAACATCTAACTTTTGCACAAAGGCCCCAAGAAACTTACATATTTCACCCATGCTTTCATTTGTACATTTTGTTCCCCGTTTTTATGCATATATTCTCATGCTTATTTTCTTGCATCATGTATGCATTTCAAACTTATTTCAAAACTAGTTTTTCACCTTATTTTCCAAATTTCTTCCAATTTTTATGATTATGATTTGATTTAGACTTTCATCGCCCGAGGGCGTACATTAACAGGCTTGGCAATGCCAACATTAACCCGAATGAGGATTATTTTTCTTTCATTTAATTTTCGTAGATTTCTAAAGATTCCGTTGTTTTGTGTGATGCTTTCCGAATATTTCTGATTTTCACAATTTTCCTCATCACCCATGCGTATACAGTAAAGTGGCATTTTCAATGCCTACATTGTCTCTCAGAATATTTTCCTTATCATTTCTCTTTTATTCTTTGTTTCTTGGAGACTTATCATGCTTTCGCATTCATCTTAGGTATGTGCATTAGGAGTAGACAAGCATACACACACAAGGTCATGAGCAAGCGGTTAACCTTGAAAGACCGAATTCTTCCGGCGTATGGGGGTGCTTAACACCTTCCCATGCGTAACAAGAATCCTTACCCCTTCTCTTGCCCGTAATGGCTAAGTGTTGCATCCATTAGGCGCGGAGAATACACGCATTCATTTGCATCATTTTCTTGCATTCATATGCATCTCGGTTTTCCTCGTCTTTCCATTAAAAGACTAGGTGGTGACTCCTTTTCCTTATCCTTTTCTTTTCTTTCTTTGGTGTTGCTGAGTCTAGTCTCCTTCTTTGGATTCACCATCTTCGTCGTGATCATATCAGGATTCCTCGTGTGTTTCCACGCATCGTGGAGTCGTGGAGGGTTCCACCGGCATGGTCTCAGTAACTGGCGCCTCTGTTAGGGATAACCAGATTCTGGCTTTCGTTTTGATTTTCTTGTTTGCTTGTCATTGACCTGTACACTTTGTGTATGTTTGCTTGTTCTATTTATTTGTACATATTTGACTGTACATGTCTTTTTGTGTTTTTTTGCACGATTGCTATGCCACCACACATGCACATGACCTAATTCATGCCTTTTGTTTTGATGCTTGCTTCTTTTTTCACTTACCTGATAACACAACACTAGCACATGTCATGCTCATTCCTTTTGCTTGTTGGTTGAGTGTTTAGATGTCATGATTGTGTGTTTTCTTTCCTTTCCGTATTTGCTATGGTTAGGAGAGTAGAGACATGTTTGTCGCCCTTCCTCGTTAAAATAAAACACAAACTCAGACAGACAAATAATAAGGCATAACTAGAGACAAATGCTCACAAATCCCCTTGGTTTAATAAAACGCAAGTAAAAGACACCAAGCAAATGTGCATGAATGATCATTTTAGAAAGCATGCATCTTCTCCTCTCCTGTGTCCACCCATAGTCTGCGAAGGACAGTTCTAGTAGCCCATTCTATAGCTTTGGTGTAGGACGTATTGCTAGTTTGTCCCCTTTGTTTGGGGTCATGTTGGTGTTAGTAGAAGATACTACTCCATGCTACTGCAGGAGACAAGGCCACCAACGCACCACCTGTTCACTACCTACACTTTGGCCAGGATTTAGAATGGGAACCTTACTTTTCTGACTAGAGTCAACACCTAAACCCATGAATGCGTCCCGTGTGGTCAACCCCATGTGGGACATGCATGGTGAGAGAGTGCACTTTTGGACATTCATCTGCATTGTATGCCATTGCATGCCACTTTAATAACTCGCATTTGTCTTTGCATTGTTGTTCAGGTTCTGATGCCTATTTCTCTTACCTATTTTTCTCAATTAACTTGTTGCAAGGTCCTCAAATAGGAGCTCGGGTGTCTCCATTGTAGCCGGCCACCCGTGGTTGTTTTCTCTGGCCATTTCCTGAGCTATTGATCACTTTTGATAGTAGTTCGTCTTAGAGCTCGTGTGTTGGTCTTTTGGCGCAGCTCCATTCGTTTCACTTGCGACTAGCCATGGCCTCGCAGAACTGCAAGCCTTCGGTTATTGTTTTGAAGGGAGTCCCACTTTCAGATCCTCCTTCTCTCACTTTGGTTGCTTCATTTTCCCACCATGCGTCCTGATTTGGGAATCATGGAGGATTTGTATCTCCTTGTCTGGGACAGCAGTAGACACAAGCCGATTTAGGGCCCGTCACTGAGTCGATTGCGGTGACTACCACACAGGTTCCAGAAGTTCTACTAGTTGCATCCCACTTCTTGGGCCCTCCTATTTCAGGAGTTCAACTAGCTGCGGTTGCATCTATATTAGGGACCACTCCTATTCTGCTCTCGTCTTCTGACCTATCCTTTGATGGCTCTTTGGCCATGCAAGCTCAAAGCTTGAGAACTTTGGGCCAGAGGTTTGAGCACATGGCGCTTTCTCTTGATCCTATTAAGAGTCCTCCTCTTTCAGCCTCTAAGGTTCTAGTGTAGACCACTATAGCGTTGCAGGCTCACCCCACTGCACTATCGCCTATACTATCACTCCAGCTTCACATGGCTCCTGCAATGGGGGTGTTATCTCTGCCTCCTACACCACAACTACACTTGTCATAGCATGCATCATAGTCACTTAAGGACCAATGATTAACTCATAATTCATGCATATTTTATTCCCATATTTGTCTATTTTGTATATAAATAATATTACTCAAGGTGTTTTGTGCAAATTTTACAGAACTTGAGGACTCAGAAAGAATCTACGAAAAATATGGGGGAAAAGAATAATTGTGCTAGAAAAGAAGAGATTTTAGTATGGAAAATTCTAAAGCTACGTGAAGAGGTCAAATATACATTTTCCATGTGCCTAAATACTAGTAAAATATCAATCAAACTGTGGAAAATGTCAAAGAAGATCCTGGATGATATGGACGCCTCCCAAGTGCCCAGATGCAGATCCGACGCCTCTCAAGTGCCTGCACTAAATATTTTTGACTTGGTCTTCTTTGGATAAGATTCTCACTTGTAAATATCTTGTATTCAAAATTCAAGATTAAATTTTGTATTCAAATTTGTCTCTGACATAAGCAAGTCATTGTAAACCTATAAAAGGACCAATTACGGAGATCTATCGAGCCCTCATCAAAAGTTTAGACTCTCTTTCTTTTCCTGAAGATCATCACTGTAATCTCTGGTTCCCTTCAATAAAAAAGTTTTTTTATTTAGTTATGTCTTCTCTTTCTCCTTCCTCCTCTTTTATTTTAATGCTTTATGTTATCATGCTTGGCTAATCTTCTAGATCTTGGGCAGAGATGAAGTTTATTTAGATTGAGATGTGTGATCATGTTTTCTTCTCTTTATCTTTGTGCTTCATGCAATGAATATGTGGGTTCGATGTATATTACATAGATCATTCATAGAATCGATAAACTTTGATAGACTAACATTGATTTCAGCTTTTTAGTGTATGCTTAGGGAAGATTTAATTGAGGGTTGTGTATATAATCTCAATTCCATCATATATCATCTGATTTAATTTGGTTTGTGTGCTTTTACTCCTAATCTTGATATACTATGGTGCACATTTGAGCATATAGTTTATTCATGTGTGGATAAGAATCATTGAATCATGTTATTTAGATCAAATAAAGGGGGAGGGAATAAACATGATCATGCATTCTCAATTCTAGATAAATGGATTCAAAACCCTAGCTTTACTTAATCTGTTGCTCTTTGTTCTTTTAGATTCAATCTTTAATCATCATCTCTCTCATTTTTTCATCTCAATAATTGATAATAAATCTCTGTTCTTGAACACTTTTCTCTGTGGGATCGACCCGTATTTGCCACGTACTACATAGTACACTGTACACTTGCGGTAATTAAATGAGACACATCAACCAACCCATTAGTTGTGCGACAATAAAACATTTCTTGAGTTTGTCGCCCAGAGCCATACCAGTGCCATAGCTATTGCTCTCGCGCACAACACCACACACAATACAGCATACTCACAACCCACCTCAGCATCACGATCAGGTCCCAACACATAGGTCATCACTACACACTTAACACACACTTTCCACCGTCAAGCCAGTACATCTCGTCACATTGGCTCGGTAAGGACAACAACCTAAGCAAAAACGAGGCCGTTTGTTGAAAGTGACTACACTCCACTAGGTGAGTCGATGAGCGTTGTTTTTCCTCGGGTTGTGTCGCTTTTGAGACTCCCAAATCTGTGTCCCCCACCAACTCCATTTCCTTGGTGGTACGATGCGAACGTATATTGTGATTATCATCGAGCCTCGGGGCACTCAACTGATAATTGCCACACTCTGCAGGATGTCATTCAAACTTTAATCAACAGTGGGACTATTGTCGTTGGCACGTAGGATGCAACACCCACATCTATGTCTATACCCTCACCAGCATCTAGTTCTGCATGCATTACACACCCACGCACCACTGTTGAGTCGGTACATCACGTTGCATCAGCTCAGCAAGGGCAGCAACGACGGCAAAGGCGACCTCGCCGTAGGGAAATCGACTTCACCTCACTCAAAAAGTAGTTGAGTGACATCTTTCCTAATGTTGCGCCATTCCTACAGCTACCAGAGGTTCGTCCACCATCGGACTCGCTTCCTAGGTGGTATAAGACGAATTTGTTCTGTCAATTCCATCGCGCCAATGGACATTCGACAAACAAGTGTTTTACTCTCCGAAATGCTGTCCAAGATTTGATTGACAATGGAGACATTGTCATCAATTCATAGAAGGTAGCACACACATACACCTGCACCCACACTTGCACAAGCACAAGCACACCCTAGAATAGCCGACCTTACCTAGTCTGAGTCGGTAAGCTCCGAGGATGCTAGAACTTCAGGGGTTTATCCTCTTTCTCTTAGTTCTTTCCCAAGGAATCCATCAGGCCTCATCAGCTTAGTTTGTCCTCTTCTCTTCTCTCAAGAATCTATTCGGTGACACACACATGTGCCACTTGTTCTTGTTCCTCCGCGGGGGGCCTAGCCAAACGTTTGCTAGTTTGCCATGCATCAATTTGACCTAGCACATGCAAATACCCTGGATCTGGTAGAAGACAGCCATCACAACAGTTATTAAGTCCAACAACAGATGCAGTCCTTATGTCACCAACTGATTCATCATTCACAGTGACTGTCTTAGTTTCAATAACAGTTTTAATAGCTTCGGTTACACCTACCTTGATTCTGGTTTCTAGTGGCACTGCTAGGGGTTACTATGAACCCAATGGCATCGATAAAATAGCAGCAACAAGGATTGGAGCTATATCCTTTTCCTTTATTTCCTTTGTTTTTCTTTTTGCATCACCATATATCAAAACACAAAAAAAAATTGAAAAAGCACAAAAGTTGAAAATAAAGAAAACACAAAATAGAAAAACATTAACAACTACAGAAAATAATAGTTTGCTTGTCAATAACATTCTGCTAGATGATGAAAATTGGAAAAGCTCGCTTGCGTTGCAACGAATTATCCCTCCTCAGTTGTCACTACTTAGACGACCAAGTTAGCACGGGAGCCATCGAATATCAAAGCCAGACGAAATGTCCAAACTTCGCAAGGACCTTGCACCTCCAAGAGGGAGATAAAATGTCAAGGGTAACTGAGGGTGTAAGCCAGAAAACAAAACATACATTTGCAAGGGCATAAAAGAATAGAGAAGACAGAGGGTGAAGATAGAAGTCAGCCCAAGAGAGAGAGGCATGCGACGTAACTCTACCTTTACCATACCTTGGTGTAACACCCCAGTGGTACACAACAATACATGAACTACCCAAGTACAACTAAAAGAATTAAATAGCAGAAATAAAATAATTAAAGCTAATCACCCAGACCAGTGTGCGGCAAATGTGGCTCGAAAAGATGCACTAGACTAGACTGCTCCTACACCTGAACAACTGAAACAAGGGGATAAGGAAAAACACGCGTGAGTGACGAGAATGTCTCCCAGTATGCGCCCCAAAAACAACACTAAAATCCACTGAAAACCATTACCAAACAACTATCATTGCCAAAACCACATGTTCAACCAGAAAACATGGAAAACAATGGCATTGCAAACTTTCTTTTCTTTTCTTTCAAAACCTCATGCTCGTTCATAAACCTTTATTCTGAACATTGGAAAAACAAATCATTTCATCTAGTTTCCTAGCCCAAAACATCATTTAAAAACCATTAGCACAATTTATAACAATCTGGGCTAAGAACTAGTCCACACACACAAATCCACACTTTCCCATTCCAAAACTGGTCGCATCACCCTAGCCACAGGCGATCAACCTGGCCTCAAGCAGCTGGTGAGGATTCCATGTCACCACACCCACACTGTAGTGCCGCGGTGAACCACCCCGTATTGGAGTTCAACCGCCCCGACCGTAGCCTCAAAATGTACCCTCACAGGTACAAGCACGAAGTGCGTCCTACGGACACCCTAGTGCTCGAGCACCTAGGGACTCTAACCCCAGACCCGTCCAGCACCGACACTGAGGGTAGTCCGGGTCTCTCATACCTCGGGTCCTACAGTACCACCACAGTCTCGAGGCTCCTACCCCGGACCGCAAACTCGGCCACCACATTTACTAAGGACACGTCCCCGACATCTCTAGAGATCTCACTACCTCGTCGGCAAGTCCTGGTTTCATTGTGGTTCCTACTATATCCTTTAATCTCTTTAAAATCATAAGCAATTTGTCTTTTCAAAACATTT
>JAMKQA010006368.1:0-18044 GCA_024699735.1 Posidonia australis | reverse complement strand
CATATATGTTGAGCAACTGCTTGAACTTACTTTCAACCAACCCTTTCGTGAACATGTCGGTTGGATTATCTCTTGTGTTGATCTTCAAAATCTTTATCTGGTCTTCATTTCTTAGGAAGTGATACCTGATATCAATGTGTTTCGTGCGATCATGAAACACATTGTCCTTTGTCAAACAAATGATACTGAGACTGTCACAGAAAATATCTGCTCTGTCAATCTGCACTCCAAAGTCTCCAAGTAGCCCTCTCAACCAAATTCCTTCCTTTGCGGCCTCAATCATTGCCATGTATTCAGCCTCAGTAGTTGAGAGTGAAACAGTAGGCTGAAGAGTAGACTTCCAACTAACAACTGAGCCTGCCACAATAAAGACATAACCTGTGAGGGATCTCCTCTGATCAACATCACCTGCATAATCAGAATCAGAAAATCCAGCCATGCTGCAACTCTGCTTGACGCCATACATCAGCCCTACATCAGGTGTTCCCTTCAAATATCTGAATATCCTCTTCACGGCCTGCCAATGCTCCTTACCAGGGTTGGACATGTACCTGCTGACAACACTAAGAGGATAAGCCAAATCAGGGCGAGTACATACCATGACATACATCAAACTACCAACACCCTGTGAGTAAGGAACACGCTGCATATGCTCCTTCTCAGATTGCGTCTGTGGAGACATAGCTGATGACAAATAAAAGGACATGCGTATCAACTGTAAACCTCTGTTAGAGATATATTAGATTGAGCCATCTTCAAAAGAAAGGCTCCACTTCAAATTCATCATTGAACCATTGGACGTGACAATGGCCTCAGTTTTGTAGTCATTGATTGATACAAACATACTTCACATAAACCCCCAACTAATAGCAGATCACCTAAGGAGATGCAACATGCGTATCGAGTTTCCTATCTTCTTTCAAAGAGATTTAGTTTAAGTATGCTCTACCTAAGCAAACTGGTGATAAAAGTATTTTTTTAATATATACAGCATGGACCTACATGATGCATGAACTTGACTAGATGAAGTCGATGGATACCATAAATTACCTTAGCAGGAGCATATAAGAGAACAGCGGAGCATGCACAGCAGTTAAAAAGACCTCATCAAAAGTAGACAATTTGAACAAATTCATACTACTCTATAAAACCAGCTTCTGGTATGCATTAATTACAAACCAAGAAAGAAATTTCCTACCAAACAACACGATTCCAATTCACCTCTAATATTATGGCCGCCACTGCGTAGATGACTTGTTAAGCTTTCCGACTCGAGGAAGCATGTGGTAAAGCATTTACCAGGTGATTTAGAACAAAGAGCAGATTATTGCTTTAGGTATGTTGTAGTCATGCCAAAGACTACTGTATCGGGGTGTACATGCAAATTATATTATTAACATAAAACAGAAGGTGGTTGTGAAGATAGTGGCCCTGACAGATGCAAAGGCAAAGCAAAAAGCCATGTTTTCATGGTACCCGATTCTTATTCGCTTCTCCCTTTCATCCACCACTGTTTCTTTCTGTTGTCTAGTATCTGGTTCGTTTTGTTTTATGACGTTTTCTTCGTCTTCTGGGCAATTGCCAAATGCTTGGAAGATATCATGTTCAAGTTCTCTGATTTCTTCGGATCATTGTGATAAGAACTAGAATGATTGGATTTCCATGCATACCACCTGTATTCTATTTTTACAAGAAATTCCCTTTTTTTTTTCTTGCTTAGGGACGAGCTGATGTTTACTGATAGGATTAAAAGAAGAAGAAATTACATGGACGAATACATGGTGGTCTTCATCATAAATAAGAAAAACAACAATAAAAGGTGGTCTTCATCATCGTTCGCTATGAACGGTCTTACTTTGGGGGTACTCTTCGTGTGTCTGTAACTTAATTTGAATGCAATGAACTTGCTTGGCGCGTGCTCCTTCAAATATAAAGGACTAATATTTTTTTCAGAAAGGGTGTAAATAAAAAAATGTAAAAAAATGATAAATTTTAAAATTTTAAATATCAAACGATAGGAAGGGAAACAGTGGATGACATGTAATACAGATATGCTCAAGTAAAAGGTCAAGTGGAAGTGCCCGCCATGGACAGTAAGATTCTACACTTTAAATGCTACATTGTAGTTTGTGGCCCATTGTAACACAATGCACGAGGATTTCCAGTTTGCCAAGTCACAATTGTTTTTTTTTTTTGAAACCGATATTTTTTTTTTCCCTATGATTCATAAGATTGATATCTAGAAGAGCAGTGTGAATTCCATTTTCCTTAATCAACTAACTACACCATAATAGTTGATTACCATGCCACAATTGTTGAACAAGAAATAGTACTATTTAAACTAATATGTTGCTTACTTATAAACAAAATAAGAAAAAAAAGACAATAATATGTTCAGCTTTAGATATGTCAATTTAAGATGTATTTAACATCAAATTAACTTATTTCATTTTTAACAAATACTAGGAAGTCATATCAAAATTCTTGGAAGTCTTTTTCTTCATAAGCTTGAGAAGGCAATAGATACGGGTACTTAAACCGAGGCTTTTCTGCAGGCATTGATTCCATTGCAGCAGATATGAAGGAACAGAAGGCGACCATCATAGGAAAATATGGGCACTGTGGCCATTGCCCAGAAATTGAAGAAACCGGGGAAGATAGACATACTGTCGGTTGGACCAGCAAGAGAAGAAAAAAGAAGAATAGAAGAAGCAAAGAAAGATAAGAAAAAAAGAAAAGAAGTAGATATCTGTAGATCGTACATTTAGAGGACTTCTCTATCATTATGTCAGTCATTCCGATTTTTCTTTCCCTCTTCTTTGTCCTTTCATTTATATGTTCTCTCTTAAAATAAACTTGAGATTATAAATTTCCTCGTCAATAACCACATAGTTGCCTTTGGGCTATGGTCACTGTTACAACTATTAATTACTTTAAGCACAATTCCCCATGGCATTCCTAGCTTCCCTAAACATCACATAAACGATTCCGATCAAACAAGATAATTTTTTTTTTAAAGTACCTGGTTATTCATTCAAATCTCCATATTCTAGTTCTGTTATCGCATTTTGCCCACAACATGGATGAACAGTAAATCTCTTTTAGAGAAATTACTAGATGAAGCCATCTTTAAAAGATACCTCCACTTCAAATTCATCATTCAACCATTCGACGTGACAATGGCCTCAGTTTTGTAAACATCGATTGATACAAACATACTTCACCTCAAGCTCCACCAAATAACAGACCTCAGGGGAAAAAAAACAAAATTTGATGTCGTCTCACATAATCTATAAAGGTGCAACATACCCGTCAAGTTTCCTCTCTTCTTTCAAAGACATTTTAGTATGCTCCACCTACGCAAACAGACAGTAAAAGTATTTTTTTACAAATAGTATGGACCTACATAATACATGAGCTTGTCTAGAAGAAGTCGATGGATTTCCATAAATTACCTCAGCATGACCATGTGGAAGACCAGTGGAGCATGCATGACAGCTAAAAATACCTCATTAAAGCTGACAGTTTGTACAAATTCATACTAAATAAAAATAGCTTCTGGTATGCATGAATTACTTATTTACATACCAAGAAAGAGATTTCCTACTGACAATTGATCACCTACCGAACAATTCTAGGCTCCCACTCACCTCTAATATTTAGATCACCACTATGGCTTGCCGACCTCATCAGCGTGTAATAAATATTTACCCAGTGATTTAGAACAAAGAGGGGATAATGAGCCTCCGTGTGCAGCAAGATTATCAGCTATGCTGGTATCGAGAAGGCCTCAAGATTTCTAGGCTTCAAAAGCCAGCAGCAGAAAGGTGGACTATCTTTTAAAATTTTGAGCAGAGACTGGTATTCGCGAGACATGGCCTGCCAAGAAACGTGGACCTTATTTTCACCATGTCTGAAAGACTATTAGTTGTGAACAGTAATACTACAAGTATCAGTGGTATATTGAACAATAATAATAATAACACGATTTGCAGTTGACAGCATAAACAGTCCAACTTAACAATTGTTATCCACTTAGATAGTATTTGGTAATACTAGTGGAAAAACAGATTATTCCCACAAAAACCTTAGTCTCCACAGCTTTTCAAGATCAACATTCATGAAAGCTTTTATGTACAAATAAAAAACTTACAGTGAAATAATCTAACTTAAAAAAAGTGTTTCGTTTCAACTTTTTAAGAATAAACATTTTTTTTCAAAAGGTGATCCTAATAATTGTCACCAAATGGAGCCTTACTCTTATTAGAATTATATATATACTTAGGTATGGTTTAGTCATGCCAAAATCTATTGTATGGGACTTTACATGCAAATTATATTATTAAAATAAAGTAGGTCAAAAAGAGACTACATACCATGAAGATGGAAGAAAATGCCACATCATCGTATACATTGACAAAAATTAATGTAGATCTAACGACAAATCTTCCATTCTAAATATTATAGGTGCATATGTTCGACCATGTTGGCTTAATCATAATCAAGAAGAAACTTAAGATACGTTTGGTAGAACTTTTGAACAACTTCGGAGTATATAACTTCTCATTAGAAGCTACAATGATCTAACAACTCTACCAAACACTACCTAGAAACATGTAACTTTTAGAACAATGATTCTTTTGCATTTTTAGAAGCTAAGTATGATAATTTCTAGTCAAAAGTTAACTTCCACATTTAAGTTCAGTAGCTGTAGTTTTACCAAACAGATTCTTAGACATGTGTATGGATTCATAGTCTTATGACACATGTCAGGCCATCAAGGACCAGGTTGGACCAGAAGGAGAACAAAACAACGAAATCACCTGATTTCAACATTTCCTTTTTACCATTTTGTACTGAATTTTCTATGAATTCCATGGCCCTGTAAAATATTGCTTTAAATGCTCAAACATCTTCACTTCTTCACTCAATAGTCAATACTAGTCAATATATCTTCATAACACTTGGGTCTTTGTTCATTGTTGTTTTGCAGCATCGAAGAAGAAATATCTTTGGACTAATTTTTTGTGAAGACATAAACATTCAAAATTCTACCTGTTTCATTATTTGTTTTGTCAAAACAGAGAGATGAGCTAATTTCAACAATGTTTCTGTCTTTACCATTTTGCAGTGAATTTTCTAATTCCATGGTCCTCTAAAGTATTGCTTTAAATGCACAAACACCTTCACTTCTTCACTCAATAGTCAATACTACTTTGTATTTCTTCACAAAACTCGTGGCTGTCTCATTCATTGTTCTGTTGCAGCGTCAAAGAAGAAATATCTACCAACTGATTTGTTGAAAAGATAAAAAAATTCAATTTTAAGTTGTTTCATCATTTGTTTTGTTAGTAACACAATTTTGTACTAGATTTTGCACTGAAAAGGGGAACAAACAGAGAAGTGACTAGATTTCAATAATATTTCCTTTTTACCATTTAGCACTGAATTTTCTATGAATTCCATGGTCCTCTAAAGTATGCTTTAAATGCTCAAATATGTTCATGTCTTTACTCAATATTTGCTGATATATCTTCATAAAACTTGTCTATTTGTTCATCGTCGTTTTGCAGTATCAAAGAAGAATATCTTCGAACCAATTTTTTGAAAAGATATGAACAATAAATATTCTACTTGTTACATCATTTATTTTGTCGAAACAGAGAAATGACCTGATTTCAACAATGTTTCCTCTCTATTATTTTGCACTGAATTTTCTATGAGTTGTGGTACCAGTTGATATATCTCCAGAAGACTTGTTTCTATTTCATTCATTGTTATTTTGCAGCATAAAAGAAGAAACATCTTCGAACCAATTTTTTGGCAAGAAATGTACATTCAAAATTCTACTTGTTTCATCATTTGTTTTATTAGTAAAATAATTGATCTGTGGAATTCATGAATATTGTTCTCAATCTTTTCAAGCTTTACAGAAGGATCGGCAGATATGATGATGAGTTTCTTCATCTTCTTTTTTTGACTTTGATAAATATTACCTTATTGGAACAATGATGAAAAAGCCAAGGACAGAATTTCACATCCTAGATATGCATATTGCATGCTTGTTTTGCATTCAGAATGTTAAGTGTGTTCTGGAAATTTTTCTATCAAGATGATGTAATAACATATCATACAGGTTTATGAAGTGAATATAAATAACCATAACTTACAACAAATATTAAGTTGAAATTCAATGATTTGGCGCACTTCAGTGCATTTATAATGCTTTTACCATTACCCTTTTAGAAAGACCAACACCTAGATGAAAGGCCAATTAAGTAGTGCTTCTTTTTTTGGATGGCTCTTCAAACAAACATACCAGGTAAATATAACTACATACACAAAAATGCAAGTTTTAAGGATACTTCTTGTTTTCCTATGGACCCCATCTATAGAAAAAGTTAGAAAGCACATGCAACAGAAAATGAAGATAGCTAGTGCGGCAGTACCTTCAGTTCAAAATAAGAAACTTGATTGGGATTTACTCCAATAGGAAACTCCTGTGTGACTGAACTGAAGATCTCCAATAACCGTCTCCTATTATAAAGAAGGCATATGTAGGAAAGCAAGAAGAAGCATTATGAATGGACAGAATAAAGTGCATGATATATTTTAGAAATCATCATCCTAGTCATTGCAGAGGCAGTTCTCAACAGGGAAACAGTATACAGTTCAAACAAAATCTGTATTGAAATCACTAGTTTCTACTTCAAAACTACAATGTAAGACATTAGATTGTTAGACAAGAACGCCAGATGAACTGCATGACATGATGCCTCATCCTCTTATTTTATTATACAGAGAAATTTCTTGATTAGGATTCAACTCCAACCATGTTCTGTTGAGCCACATGGAAATGTGCTCATGTGGAGCCAACTCAAAATGTAATTTACTACTATAAGCCATCTTTAACAGCCCATAAGGATACAATAGCCTAGCTTTTAATGTTGACAGAAGACATGCTGATTTATTCATTACATATAGATTCTAGTGTATGGATCCTAATTGGCTGTTCCATAGGCAATATTAAGATACCGATATTGGTAGCATTATTTGAACTCTTGAAATTTGCAACGAACTAGCTCAAAACCCTCCATCAACCAATTCAATTGTCTTCCTACATTAGCAAACAACGATGACATACAACAAAAACAAAAATGAGTACAGCTTGAATGGAGGCCTAGATCATTCAGCAATCCGCAAGTCAACTTAATTTATAAGTTAGCTCAATCTCAGATTAATTGCCCTTTTTTGGTGCCCTTGGATTCTTTTCTATGTGTCTTCATAATCTTTTTTTTCCCAACCATATATAGTACCCTGAGTACATGAGGTTTCAATAACAATATTGTCCAACGTCGATAGCTTGTGGTTTCTATAACAAGATATACAAACAATAGCAGCTTCTATTTCAATAGCAGTATGTGGTAATTGCATTGTGGTAATAACAAGAAATTGATTTTTTACCATGTGGATGTTAGTTCCAATCTGATGTAAGTCAAGAAAAAGGAAATTGCAATGTCTTTCCATCAAAATGTGTTACATGATATGCCAATATGAAATAAAACTATGTAAAAATAAATGAAGGGTTCAAGCAAAATTCTCTTGCTTCTTTTCACTTGAATATCAGCATGAGAAAAAGAGATAAGGCAAACAGTTTGGTACTTGCATAAAGATGCTTCTGTCGATGAAGATAGGGCCCCTTTTGCAGAGGTACCTTGCTTTCTTCCGGTAGTCCCAAGAATGACCTCATGCAGTCCACTTTTGTTCCAACATATTGAATACCTGAGAGACAGAAAAATTTCAATTAATTAAGAATCACAAAAAAGAATGTCAATCAATAAGATGGGCAACTTAGGATTTAACACAAATATCCCTATTAGAGTATATAGTATGAGTCTTAACGGGTAAATGGATCTTTTGAATCCTATCATCTAATATCCTACTATACATATGTAATCTCTTCTCTGTTAGCAATACACTCTCTTTTTCGCAAATAACACGGTACCAGAGCATGGTTGGGAACCCTAACCACTAAAGAAAGATCCAACCGCCACCCAGCCACCATCCGTTGGCCTTCCAATCATCGGAACAGGCCCAGACGCTGCCGGATCTGGTCTGTTCAGATCTATTTTCAGTCCGGCAACGCTTCAAGCCGTCTCCTCCACCCTCCCAACCGTTGTCTAGATCGTAGGGGCTCCTCCCAACCCCCCACCAGGCCTCCTCCACTACCGAATGACCTGATTCGGCGGTTCCAGTGTCTTTTTGGGGCATCTGACGGTCTTTGCAGCCATTATCATCTGTCCAAGTCTATGTTGCTGTTCGTAAGTGTAAAATATCCATGTTTTCATAGGACAATAAGTATATACTCGAAGTTTCAATGATTTTTGAGACCATTTATTACCGATATCGGCCCTTTATACCCCACAAATCAGTTTTTTTTTCCCGCCAAATCAGACCTGTTCAGATCTCATTTATGGCTTCTTCTGAGGATTCCTTGCTTAAAGGCCTCTTTGACACATCCATCAAGTAAACAGACAACAACTATTTGTTGTGGTCTCAAGCCTTTGAAACTTTCCTTAGTGTAGTGATTTCATGAAACATATGAAAACTAAGGATGCAACATATGAAAACTGGTTTATGGATGATTGTATAGTGATTTCATGGAAGTGGAATAATATAGATGAAGACATTGCTCACTTAGTCACAATGTTGAAGCCTACAAAAAGGATATGGGATATTCTTTGTAGTACCTACGTGAATGAGAAAAATATTACGAGAATTAGTGAGCTATATGAACAGTTGTTTATTCACAAATAAGGAGACCGCTCAATCAGGACTTTTACAACACATTGAAGGCTCCATTAAATGAATTGGAAGTATATCAACCTCCTATTGCAGATGTCTCCAAGTTGAGAGAGTACAAAGAGGAGTTCGCAGTGGTAGTCTTCTTAACCGGTCTTCAACCTGATTTAGCTAGTCAGATTCAAAGATAGATCCTTAGTGTTGCCTCAGTCCCTACTCTCCAATCGACCTTCTCCAAAGTGTTACAGGTGTCTACAGATTCTCCAACTCCTACAATTGTCTTAAATCAAATAGCCATGGTGTCATCTACAAGATAACGTAGACGTGGATCTCATGGATGTGAACGTGGTCGTAATATTCGCAAATGTGACCGTTGTGGACGCAACAACCACACCTCAAACAGATACTAGGAGAAGTTCAGACAGCCTCCACTAGCTCATCTTGTATTATCTAAGTCTTCTGCTCCATATTTCACCTTTACAATTGTGACGATCTCCCAGATTGAGTATGACCAATTTCTTTATATGCGAGCCACTCAGTCTTCTGTAATTGCATCCCATGCAACTACTTCATATACAAATGCATTGCTTGCCTCCCGGGACAGTGATTATATTATAAACTTGAGAACTTCCTCCTACATAATAGGTAGTCAAGATTTGTTCATCCGTCTTTCCTAGTTGTCAAACATTACTTCTGTTTCTATAGTCGATGGTCGAACCTGCCCGGTAGTTGGAGAAGGAGCAGTTCATGCTTTGTCTCATATAACCCCTAAAAAAATTCTTTTTGTTCCTCATTTCCCAGTCAATTTATTATCTATCAGTGCTATTATCAAACAATTGTATTATTTTATAACCTTCTATCCTTTCCATTGTACCTTCTAAATTTGCAGACGGAAAGAAAAATTGATTTAAACCGTGAGCGAGATAACAATGTGTACTTGTTGATTTGTGAAGATATTCCACGAGGTCTTACTACAATTAATTCCACGAGCGATTCTTCCTTCTTATGGTATTGTCGTCTTACACATATATCTCATCGTCATCTTCAACAAGTCATTCCATGGATTTTAGTTATGTCCTGTGTGTGTGAATCGTGTCAGTTAGATAAGCATCATCGTGCTACCTATAAACGTTAGTCCTTGTTAGTGAGTCAGAATCCTTTTGATTTAGTTCATTGTGACATTTGAGCACCTACCTGTGATTCATCTATTTCAAGATACAAGTACTATATTGTGTTTGTAGATGATTTTTCTCGTATATCTTAAATTTACCTCTTGAAAGGTAGACAGCGTGTATTCAATGTTATTCAAAATTATTTTGCTGAAATTATGAATCAATTTTCTATTTTACCTAAAGTTTTCCATGCTAACAATGTATTAAAAATTTTACAAGGTGATCTTTAGAACTATTACACTTCCAAGGGTATCTTACATCAAACCTCATACACACATACTTCTCAACAAAATGGTGTTACTGAATGCAAACATCAACATATTTTAAATGTGATTTACACTATTATGATTGAGAAGCAAACTCCTAAGTATTTGTGATCTAATGCATTGCTTACTGCAGTATATCTGATCAATCGAATGCCTTCTGCTCCTCTTGAATGGGAGATACTACTTAGAAGATTATGTCCCTCTCAAGAACGTTTTGTTCTTCCTCCTAAGGTATTTAGTTATGTTACCTTTGTCCAGAATCACATGCCTAAGCTTGATAAATTGACTCCCAAATCACTAAAATGCATCTTTATTGGATACTCAAGAACTCAAAAAAGGTATAGGTTTTTTCACTCACCTACGTGTCATTATATTGTTTCTGTAAGACCCCAAGTCCTTACAGATATATTATCGTCGCTAGCGACAAACCGTACCTTCTTTGGCCAACTCTACTCCAACTCCAACGTCTACAGATCCTTCTCTTGACCTTCTGATACCTCTCAACAAAGGTACTCGATCCACTACAGTCCATCCTCTTTCTAACTTTGACCCCTATGATAGACTTCACCCTTCCTTTCGTCATTTTGCCTTGTCTCTTTCTGCAAAGTCTATTCCAAATCACTACAAGGAGACTCTTCTTCTACCTCAGTAGAAAACTGCAATGGAGGAATAAATACAAGCCTTGACTTCTCGTGGTACATGGCAACTTATGACTCGTCTTGAAGGAACAAGGGTAATTGGCTGTCGATAGGTCTTTATAATAAAACACAAAGCAAATGGTTCAGTTAAGCGATACAAAGCCCATTTGATGGCATAAGGCTTTACACAAACTTATGGTATAGACTATAAGACTACTTTTTTGCTAGTTACATGGCTTAATTCTATCCGTGTTCTGTTTTCAATTGCTATTACTTAATCTTTATCTCTACATCAACTGGACATCAAAAATACCTTTCTTTATGGTAATCTTTCTGAGAAGGTTTACATAGAACAACCTCCAGAGTTTGTTGCTCAGGAGGAGAACTATGTCTGCCTACTTAGAAAGGTAATATATGAACTAAAACAAAATCCAAGAGTATGGTTCCAGAAGTTTAACCATGTGGTGATAGACAATGAGTTTAGACAGTATACAGTTGATCACTCTGTGTACATCAAGTCAAGTGATGCTAACCATGTATATCTAACAATATATGTAGATGACATTTTCTTGACAAGTAGTAATGCCACAAGAATTGCAGAAACAATGAAGTATCTGTCCAAGTACTTTATTACCAAAGACATAAACAAGCCAAGGTACTTTTTGGAAATTGAGTTTGCATATGGCAAGAACAGGATGATTCTCACCCAAAGAAAGTATGCCTTATATATCTGCTACATGAGGCAGGACTCCTAGGGTGTAAGTCAGAAAATACACCAATAGAACAAAATCCTTCCTTTTGGGACAGTACATTGATGCTCTTGAAGGAAATTGTTAGATACAGACGTTTAATAAGTAAATTAATCTATTTGACAATCACTCGTTCAGATATTTCGTTCGTTGTAGAGTCATTGAGTCAGTTTATGCATGAACCTAGATAAATACAATGACAGAGAACTCTTCGTACACTTACCTACATCAAGAATTCACTGGAAAAGACTTGAGTTACAGCAAACATAGGCATTTACAGATTGAAGTATATTCAAATTCTGGTTATGCAAGTGATCGAGGAGACAGAAACTCAACATCTAACTATTACACCCACATAGGTGGTAACTTGATCCTGAAGAAGTAAGAAACAAAATGTTGTTTCATGGTCTAATGTAGAAGCAGAATATAAAGTCATGGCCCAGACATGTTGTGAAATGATGTTGCTACATTCTATACTGATGGAGTTTGAAGCTCAAGTTGATCTTCCAATTACTATACACTATGACAACCAAACTGTAATATTCATTGTCAATAATCCAACCTTTCATAAGTGAACCAAACATATAAAGGTGGATTGTCATTATATAAGAGACATGATGTTGTTCGATCATATCTGTATTCCTTACACTCAGTCTTCCAAACAACTAGCAGATATATTCACTAAGAGACTCGGTGTTGGAATTTTTTATTATCTGTGTAACAAACTAGGCATGTTAGATATATTTACTTCAGCTTGAGAGGAAGTATTAGAGTATATAGTATAAATCTTAATGGGTAAATGAATTTTTTGGATCCTATTATCTAATACCCTACTATATATATTTAATCTCTTCTCTATTAGCAAAACACTGTTTTTCCAAAATAACAATTCCTGATAATCACACTTAATTCAAAAGGGTATTTGTTAGAGTAAATGTTTATATTATTATTATTATTATTATTGTAGTCTTAATAGATAGCAGTGGCTGATTAGGTTATTGAATATGCATTTATGTTGGGTATCTAGTAAATTCTATATATATATGTACTCTTTGGTCATTAATTAAATAATATGTCATTATTTTTTTCCTTTAATCTTCACATGGTACCAAAGCATAAGTTTTACAAATCCACCAAAGAAAATGATAAAAAAAGGGAAAGAAAAGGAGATAGAATGAAACACACACATTTGCCACCACTACCTACCCACCTATGCCACAACAGCATATCCACCATCGGTTAGCCCTATACCGGAGTCGTCGTCTCTGACCTTCGTTCCCACCTTTATCAGTTCCTCCTACTTCCTTTCACCTCACCAATCCCTTCCTTTTTTTCCTTCCTTTTCTCCAACCCGATCATCTCTCAACAAAGGCTAGCGAATCTTGTAGCACGTCGCTGACCTCCTCCCAATCCTCAGTCATCGTCGTTTGACCCTACAACCACCATCAAGCCCTTCCCTCCCCTCTCTATAGCCATTGGCCTCCTCCTTCCTTATTTCTATTGCCAGTTTAGGGGAAGAATCTCCTAAAGCCTCTAACAACCTCGACAACCTAGTCGAAGTACCGGATAAGCATGTTTTAGGCCACCAAAGTAGTCTACTATAGTGACTATGTGTAGGCACGTGTTGTCTACGTTTGTGTGTGCCCCTAAAATCGTCAAGTGTGTGTTTTTGGGTAGTCCATGCCTCAGATCATCGTTGTAGGTGTCTAAAAGGTGTTTATGTCATGTTTGAGTTGTGGTTTCTCTACGTACATAGTACTTTGTGATAGATCAAACTTTGTTTGTGTGTTTTAAGTGGTGCAAAATGATCTCCTGTAAGTCGTTGATCAAGAATCTTAGTGGCACACTTGAGAAACTAAATAGGAAGAACTACTTGTTGTAGGTACAGAGTTTGAAACATTTATTGCCACCCACCAATAGCTTAAGCACCTCACTGAGTCGCTTCCAGATGCTAAAAGATGCAACATACAAGGATTGATAAGTCATTAATCCTGTCATTGTCTCCTGGTTAGTCAGTAGCATGGAGCCCAGTGTCGCCCATGACGTTATGATGCTTCACTCCGCAAAGAAGATTTGAGATACGTTGAAGACTACATATAGGTATGAGAAGAATATTTCCAAGGTATTTGAAATATATGAGTAATTATTTATACTTAAACAAGGAGACAAATCAATGTAAGATCACTATACTGCACTATGAACTCTTTTAGATGAGCTTGATGTTTACTGGCCACTAACAGCTAACATCAACAAGATGCAACAATACAGAAATGAGCTAGCAATAATGGCCTACCTCTCCAGACTCAATCCCAAGCTCTCCCCACATATTCATGGACAGATTCTAAGTGCTGATACAATTCATGACTTGTAAACTACATTTTCCAAAGTTCTACAGATTTTCACTACCACACTTGCTCATCAGTCAGCTATGATAGCTTCTTAAGGACTTGATCGTGGCCTTGTCAAAGGGGGAGGGCATAGTAGACGTATAGGCATTTGAGGATGATGGTATTGTCAACATTGTAGGTGGATTGGACACAATCATATAAATGTTGGGCCAAATTTGACAAATCACAATAGACTAATGCTACTATAGAGATAGGACCCATTACACCTACTGATAAGTAAACTGTTACCATCTCACAAGCCGACTACAAACGTTTTTATAGCTTGAGGCCACTGATACCATTATCACTACATCACATGCTACCACCTCGGGTACGATGCCTTGCCTCTCGAGACAGTTTCTCGAAGGCTACTGATATCATTATCACTACATCACATGCTACCACCTCGGGTACGATGCCTTGCCTCTCGAGACAGTTTCTCGAAGGCTACTTCTCATATGGCACGTGACCTTTTTATCCGTCTCTCCCAATTATCTTACTCGTTCTATTAAGTGTGTGTGGGGGGTATTCTCGGATGCAACGAAGATGTTACTTCTTTTTTAGTCTTAGTCTTATTTTGAGTTTACATGTTCTAAGATTGAAAACTTCCTTTACCATCTCCTATTGAGCTACCAATGATAGGTGAAAGTGAAACAATAACTATAGAACAAGAGAAGCTATGTCCTTTACAAGTATATCGTCATCATCAGCAGCCACAACAACCTCTTTTTAAGCTACTAGTGATAGATGAAAGTGAATCAATAACTATGAAACAAGAAAATCTGTCTTTTATAAGTATATCAGCATTGTCAATAGCCATAACAACCTCCTCCAACGGAACCACCCTTGACCTTGGATGCATATTAACTCGATTCTAGCATTGACCTTCCAATTACGTTACGAAAGGATAAATACTCTTACACAGTTCATCCTATTTCAAATTTTATCATATGATCATCTTAATCCTTTCTTTCATGGCTTTGTCTTGTCCATTTTCTTTGAGCCTGTTCTTAAGAATTACCAAGAGAACTTTCTTATACTACATTAGAGACAACTATGAATAAAGAAATGTCAACATTGATGTCACGTAACACAAGAAAATTGTAACCATCTTGTAAGAGCAAGCATAATCACTTATAGGTAAGTGTACACTAGTTGATAGGTATAAAACTCACCTTGTTGCTCATGATTTTACTTAGATATATGGAACTGACTATGCAGAGACCTTATCCTCAATTACCAAACTGAATTCCATCAGAGTTCTCCTGTCCATTGTTATGAATCAATCGTAGGAGCATTATCAATGTCAAGAACGCCTTTCTTTATGCTAACTTAGTAGATCAGGTGCCTATGAAGCAATTTCTAAGGTATGTTGTTCAAAAAATGGATAGACTATACCATCTAAAGAAGGTCATCTAAGGCCTTAAACAAAGTCTACAAACATGGTTTAAAAAGTTCAACCAAGTTATCATCCAAGGCGATTTTCAAAGATATGTTGTTGATTATTCAGTCTTCTACAAGGAAAACTACCAATGATTATGATTCTAGTAGTTTATATTGATGATATATTGCTAACAACTTTAAGACATTAATGAGACCATAAAGTACCTTATGATACATTTTGTCACTAAAGATATGAACAAGTCACGATTTTTTCTAGGTAATGAGTTTACATATGCTAGAGGGAGGATGGCATTATCTCAAATAAAATATACACTAGATCTTCTTTAGGAGACATACTCTTGAGTTGCAAGCCTAAGAGTACTCCCATAGAATAGATTCCCATGTTTTGAGATAGTTCTTCAGAGGTGCTTAAAGATCCTAAACAGTACAAACATTTAATTGGAAAGTTAATATACTTGACTATTACCCATCCTAATATAACATTTGTAGTCAATCTTCTTAGTCAGTTTATGCATGAGCCTAGGATGGTCCATTAGTATGAAGTGTTACACATGCTAACTTACATCAAAGGTGCCCTAGTTAAAGGTCATGTCTACAGAAGAACAATTACCTAAAGATCAAGGCCTATTCTGACTCTAGATATGGAAGGAATAAAGGAGACATGAAGTCTACTTTAGACTTTTGTATATATGTTGGAGGCAATTTAGTTGCTTGGCGAAGGAAAAAGCAGAATGTCATATCTAGATCCATTGTCGAGGTAGAGTACTGATAAATAACTCAGGCTGTATATGAGATAATGTGAATTAAGCCTCTTTTGAACTTGGTTTCTCTATGGAGACTCCTATGTGATAACCAAGTTGTCATCTTCAATGTCAATAATCACACCTTCCTTGAACGTACAAAGCACATCGAGGTAGATTACCATAATATACAAAATATGATGATGAAAGGTGTTATTTCTACACCTTACACTCAATTTTCAGAGTAGCTAGCAGACATTTTCATGAAAGGCTTAAGGATTGAGATTTTTGAAATTTTATGTAACAAACTAGTGTGACTATACCGGTGGAATCCCTAGGCGCAGTTCACCAACCTACTCCGGTGTGCGGAAACACACGGGGAGATCCGATACAGTCACGGCGAAAATGGTGAATCCAGAGGAAGAGAAGACTCAGAAACACCAAAGGGAAGACAAAAGGATAAGGAAAGGAGTCACCACCTAGTCTTTTAATGGAAAGACGAGGAAAATCAAAACAAACGCAAGAAAATCACGAAACAAAACAAAATGAAGAATGCATGTGTGATCCGTGCCTAATGGATAATGCAAGATGAATCTGGGCCAGAGAAAGGGTAAGGATTCTGGTTACGCATGGCGAAGGGGTTAGGCACCCCCATACGTCCGAGAAAACTCGATCTTTCTAGACTTCCTACTGTCTATGGTCTGCTAAATGCGTGCTTCCTTATTCTATATACTCATGCATGAAAGTGACTGAAAACATGCTAAATCAAGGAGAAGTGAAATCAAAGGAAAAAGTTAATCCGAGAGTCGAATGTAGGCATTGTTAATGCCGCTTTACTGTGCACCCTTCGACGATGAGGAAAACCGTGAAAATTGGGAAATTCTCGGAAAGCGTCTGGCAAAACAACAGAAAATGGGATAAATCCGAGAAAATCAAAAGGGAAAAGATAATCCTCTTTTCGAGACCATGTCGGCTTTGACAAGTCTTTTGCTATACGCCCTCGGGCGATGAAAAACCAAAACGAGTGAAAAACGCGAAAAACCGAAGAAAACCCGGAAAACGAGGAGAAGACTAAGCTAGAAACAAAGCTAAAAAAGCGTGCACCGAGCAAGGAAGAAAAGACGGGAAAAAATCGTGCAAAAAGATGTGAAAAGTATGCAAAATGTAGGTGTGAATGCAAATCTGAAGAATACAGGGGGTTTTGTGCAAAAAAACCAAAATCCGAAGAAAGCTGAAGTTCAGAAGCCCAAATCCTCAAAAATATGTAGGAAAGCACATCCATGCGTGTATGAAGAATTCTTGAGTCAAATGTGCATCCCTAGTGCAAGTGAAGCTCTCTAGGGGTCTGAATGTAATTTACCCACTAATGCATACAATGCAAATCAGTTCAACATAAAATCAGCGTAAAAATGCAATAAAATGCCTTAGAAATGATCCAGGAAGTTTCAGGGGCAAAATGGTCATTTTACCCTTGAAAACAGACAATCAGAATAATATCAAAGAAGTTCAGGGGTTAAACTGCAAATAATCCGAAAACAAAGCATTCCAGGAAGTTCTGAAGAAATTCAAGGGCAAAAATGTAATTTTCACTGATATTAAAACATGCAGAAGAAATTCAGTGAAAAAAGAAGGGTTAAAATGCAATTTACCCGAGAAAATATGCTTCTAGAAAGTTTTAAAACAAACTCAGGGAGTTCTATGCAATTTTCACATCAAAACATGTTTTGTGGATGCTTTCTGTAAAACACAGGGGCTAAAATGCAATTAAATCAGCAAAATTGTGCATTTTGAAACATTTTTAAAAATGTATGAGCTTATATGCAATTTTCACAAAGAAAATGAACTGTCAGAAACTTTCCAAGGAAATGCAGGATTATCAATGCAAT
>JAMKQA010006367.1:0-16582 GCA_024699735.1 Posidonia australis | reverse complement strand
GCAATTTCCTCACAATGTCCACGCTATGTTCTCACAAAAAATTTAAAAAAAATTTAAAAAATAAATAATTGCGAGGACTTAGCGAGGAAAATGTCCTCGTCCTCACAAGTTATAAAAAAAATTAAAATTTTCTGTTAAACACATATTTCATATTAGCAACGTAATAAAAATAAAGCCACAAAAATAAAGATAAAAGGAATGAAGAAAAGGAATGGCGTAAAAGTCATAAAAAACTTTACATTAGACTAATAAAAACAAGACATAATGAAGAAAATGAAGAGAAAAGGAATGGCGTAAAAGCCACAAAAAATAAAGCATAATCATTATGTGAATTAGAATCAAATTCTCTCTCATTGATATATGTGAAGTCCTCAGGAGATGAAGTTCAAAAATCATCTAAATCAACAGCCAACACAAGATTACTTTCATGTGGAAAAAAGGATGCAGCGAAAAAATCAGTTAAGACTTGTAGATGTAACCCTACCATGTGTCTCTTAATATTGTGTCCACTAGTTCATATGATCAGAGTGTAATATATATATTTAAGGTGATCCTCAGCATTATAACAGTTGTTACGAATGTCAATTGCAAGAAATTTACATATTATAGCAGAATCTTGCCGACATCAAACATAAAAGATCCATCAACAGTATCCACAATCTCAATCTGGGAAAGTGCAAGAAAATGAAATTGACCAGATTAAAGGATTTTTGCAGAGACCAAATCCTAGATTTATTTCTTGCACAGTTGATTATAGAGCGTGAATACTCATAGTTCAGTAAACAATATGCAAAATGAGCATAGGATTTGCAAACAGTACCTTGCTTTTGTTGATGCTTAAGCTCCCCATTGTGTATGGATCTCTAAAAAGGGTCTCTGATGCATTTGGTACAGTATATAACCCATCAATACCCCGAATAAAGATACGAGAAAAAATAGCCAGGCATGTGTCCCGATGTGCAGAATAAGACACATCAGCTACATGCAACTCCAATGCCAAAAATTTTAGCAGCCATGCTCTCTAAATAAGACAAGTAAAAAAGATGAAGCAATAATTAAATGAATTAGGTAAAAACTGAATAAATAATCCCAAATTAGTGCTAGAGCCTAGATGTATCAAAAAATGGAACATAAAAATTAACATCAGCAAACATTCAGCTAAAGGAGTTAAAATAAACCTGATGTAGTGAACTAATTCGAAGGGCCTGGTTTGTTGTCCTTTTAGGAAGTGGAGAAACAGCAATAGTTTCGAAGTGCTAAATTTATGTAACTTGTTAGAAATAAAAAGTTAGATATTCATAAAAACAACAGTTCAGAAATCCCATGTATACCTTTAAAAAAAACTGATATTTCTTCAAGTTTAGCAATTCCATCGTGGGACCACTAGTCAAGGGATCAGAGCATTACTCATAAACAAGCAGGAAGAATAAAAAACAACCATAAATATAATATGAAACAAAAATAATAGAAAATGGACAAAAAAAATAATTACCTGGAAAATAAACTCATAAATTAATGCATTTGAATCTAGCCTTGACAATGATTCCAAACTATCAAGAATCACCTTTATACAACTGTAGAAAATGCTTCAGAATAACCGATATTTGTAAAAGAATTAGAATGCTTTAAGCAACATATCTAGAAGAAAACATGTAGTGGTACTTCGACTGTAACCACAAAGATCTATTCTTGATCAAATGGGTTTAAAAAGATTTGATAATCAACTCCTAAAAAAGGTGTGTCACATTCATGATGAATGGGACTTTGGACAGGAGAAAGCTAGTCTAAAATGAGTTGGCAAACTTACCTTTGAGCAAATAGGCCAAAGAGTTTTCTATGCATGAATGGTTCAATGTTGACCTTGATACAACAAAACTTTGGTAATCACTATGGCATGAATGGCCAAGGTGCAAATCAAGACATATTACAAATAAACACTATGATGTGGCCTATAAAAAAAAGGAACATTCTAAACCCAACGAAAAGTATATATCTCTCTAAGAATTTCATATTTAAGCCTACAACTACCACATCTGTAAATAGATTAAAAACATGGTACTTAAAAGTATACAATCAATTTATTAACAAGTACCCTAGGCAATGGTTAAACTTACTCTCTTAGTTTTTTCTGAAGCATGTAGCGCAAATAATTATCTGTTCCAAAAGGCTGAATCCCCATATATTTGCACATGTTAACTACTCTTGGCCTGAAATCAAAAGGTTCTTGAAAGAGTGTGGGTGAAGTTACAATATTGCTAAAATCTTGAAAATAGAGATTCCTCCAAATAAGAAATGCCTTAGATTCCAAAGCAAATGGCAAATGAGGAAAACCTACTGTTGTTGTCCAGAGTCAGCTCATCATTAAAAAGTTTTGCAAAGCCTAGGATTTCTTCATTTGAAATAGGAGTGCTAGTCCTGACCTATTTTGATCAATTGATCATCAAATGAATTGTTTATTAACATAAGTTCATTGAAACTAAAACCATTAGTCAGCTCATACAAGTGACGAACACTGTAAGATATCGAAGTACTAGTCACCTTGTTTAAAAATTCATCAAGATCTTCTGCTGTCAGTTTAATTTCTCCACTGCGTGATACTTGAACTTCCTTTGCCATATCCTGGGCTATGTCCTGTAAGAACTTTGCATATTCTATTCTTGCATTAAGCCGCCTTTTCAGAGATTCTTGCAAGTTTAGAATCACATTACTGTAAAGAGACGAATATTTTCACTTAGAATTAAGAGAATAAATCGTGTGAAAAAAATGGAGCATGACTTTAACAGACAAAAGCTTGTCATGACTTTAACACTTGATAAACCAGTAGACCAAGCATAATATTTTTAGGTAGATGCAGTATATTTGTCACACGTGTAAATGTATGATGGAAAGTTTAACTTACAAAACATGTGTGACCATCTATAACAACCAATCTACAAGACAGACAGAAAAATAGTGAATTCAAGTTGTTCATGGTGTGGAGATATTAATATAACATAAGAGAAAGCCATTTGCAGTGTCTTCATTGGTCTTCACCATTTGTTACTTTTTATGTGAGCATTTTACTCTTTACCTTGTATGCATTTTTTAATTTTCCCCTTCTGCGTGAACTCTGATCACTTTGCCTAACTCCACTTTATTTATTTGTATTATTAGTGTTGTATACCACTCAAAAAGAATTATAAGTATTATATATCCCTTGTTGTCAGTATTACACATTTACACCTACTACTCAGTTTTGTTAGTGTAGGCATGTTGGAACTGTTGCATCCTCGGTACAACAAGTTCCCCTCTTTCCAAAAGCAACAGAACTTTTCTTTAGGAAAACGATGGGATCATTCTTATTTGCATAATAAGTATCATCCAAAGATGAAATACAAGAATTAATCAGGGAATTAACAGTGCATTTTTAATGGTAAACTTCATCTAACATGATATTATGAGGGAAACATGTACAAATAAATACATTCACTAGCCTCCACAACCATCGTATTTGTTACTGTATTTCTCTAGAATAATCAGACAAACATTTAAGAAGCTGAACAGCCCAATAGTGTGACTTTGATCCGACAAATAAGATACTTTTTATGTAAGGATATCATTCACAGTATTGCTACACTACCAAAATGAAAATGTAGGAAACAATAACAGGTAATAAGCATTTAAGTTGCCAAATACATTCAACATTTCAGCATGATATGCATCATCCATCATCAAGTTTCTCTTGAAGGCTTTCATATTGATTGCATGTTCATGTTGTACGTTAGAAATCAATATGAACTATACCACTGATATATGCAAGAGTTTAAAGTGCAATTTTAAGGCCAGTCGTAATGGAAGCACAAACATGGTTGAGAACCATTTCAATCAATATTACCAATACCTACTCTTTCATCTTATCCTAGAAAGTTGATGGCAACGTGTTGGGAAACAACTTCAGAAAAACCGGCAGCAAGAACTCCATGAAAGGGACAATAACAAAAACATCGAATGGAACAAGTCGGAAAATATCCGTCGTGGTCTGAGTTAGCTGCCGCCTCTCTCTTCTTGACAAGCTCTTACCAGCAGCTAGCTTCAGCAACAACCTCGATGAAATGCTAAAATCCGCCCACAGAAGCTTCAACCCTAGCCAATAGTGCTACAACGTGGAGACAAACTCATCCTTCCAATGCACGAGCTTTTTTGTCCAATCCTCCCTTTACAACAACCAAACCTCAAACATTAGATCACACGACACCACAAGATGTCGAAAAACAAAAACTCAAACCTGCTCATGGAAGCAACAGCCTGTAGAGCCGGACCGATACAGAGAAGCTTCGCGTAAACCTTCGCTACCATGGACTTCGCTACCTTTTGCGCCTCCAACTACTACTTCGCCTTGGCCTTGAACAAATGGGAGGCGACGGCGAGCAGGAGATAGCAATCAGTGGGAGCCCTGCACCCGTAGGGAGGCAATGATCAAGAGGCAGCTAGAGTAGAGACGAGAGGGAGAGAGAAGGCAGATGAAGAAATGGGAAAGTGGCCCGTCAGTTGGAATTTTTGGGCGGATTTAGCAAGGACATATAACGAGGAAATATCCTCGTTATTTACTCGTTAAATAAAGGGAGAGGACATAGCGAGCATATATCCACGCGTCCTCGTAAAATAATTACGAGGACTAGTCCTCGTAAAATAATTACGAGGACTAGTCCTCATTATTACCACGTTATTTTTTACGAGAATAAGTCCTCGTCATGTCCTTGCTAAATGTCCTCGCTAAATTTGGAATTTCTAGTAGTGTCACGACTGCATGGTCATGAAGTGGAGGAAGAACGGTGGCTGGGTTATGTTGGGTCTCGCAGTTGGAGGGGGTGGTGGAGAGGTTATGGAGGATGTGAGGGTTGGTATGGAGAGGAGGGAGGTGGGTGTTGGTTTCGTTGGGTCGAGGAGGCTACAATGGTAGGGATGTGGAGGAGGATTTGGTGAGAAGGTAGAGAGGGTGACCGATTGCAATGGTGCATGCCTGGACATGGGGTAGGATGTTTGGCAGACGGGGCTTCTCTCCTTCCACCCTCCTCTCCGATATCTTCCCCACTTTCTCCCCACCTTCTTCTCTACGTAAAGGTGGTAGGCTTTATAGATGGTTAGGGTTTGCCTTGGGTACCATTGGATGGGTTTTGGATTTGAATGAATGGTGGAAGTTTGAGTTAGGTTGGAGGGCTTGGATTTGGTTTGAGGGTGTGGGCTTGATGAGTGGTGGAGGATTGGATTTTGGTGTGTGGGCTTGGATTTGGATTAGGTTAAGGTTTGGGTGAGGTTTGGATTTATGCTTGGGTGAGGCTTGGAAGGGTTAATGGTGTGAAATGGGTTCTAGAGCTATTTTAGGGGGTAGAATTGGTTTCAAGGGTTGGGTTTAGCCCATCACAACCAGAGCATCCTTTCAGAGGGGTCCATCGACAAATGACTATAAAATCAGGGTGTCTACACAAACAACAAACGTCTAGGAACCCATCAGGTCTCTCAGAAACAAAACAAAACAACCTCAATCATTTGGGGACTCTCCAAGTTACCCAGAACCAATGACACATATCGGGACTCACAAAGTCTCCAAGAACACAATCAAATCACCAAACAATAGCAAACATTTGGGGACTCACTAGGTCACCCCGAAACAACATCAGGAGGATAGAACTCTACGTATCCCTTGCACCACAACTTGAACAAACACAAAAATAAGAAACCATAGACCACACCCAACAAGGACACTAAACAATACACATTTGGGAAGCCTCTTGCTTCTCCCATATGCAAACATAAGAGGACGGAGCTGCAGACATCCTCCCCACAAGGACCACTACCAAAACAACAAACCTGCAAATAGCAACAAACATGCAATGGAAAATGGCAAGAACAAGCACATCAAGTAGTAAACATTAAATATCAAATATCATGGAGAGCATCTCAGAGGGCAAAAAACTACTACACCTCTCTCTCCAAACCACACCAAATAGCCCAACCACAGATGGTGGCAAAGTATACACATCCTTTGGTCAACTAACATGGGGTGCCTAACCCCCTTAAAGGAATTCAACGCATCTCTCTGCAATACCTTGTCTTCCTGTAGCCATAACTCACTAGCCCGACCAATACGCACTGCAGACATACACCGCTCTTGGCAACAAGACTCATCTAGCCTCCCACACGTAACAAGGTCTCCTACCTTGCATGCCCACACTGAGTCTTGACCCGAACATAGCTACCACCAATCCCACTGCCACATGGTGCTCAATCCTTTCTAACCTAGTCAACAACACTCAAAACCACAACCCCACAAAGTTGAAGAACTCAAGTGTGCCACCCCACACAGACAATTGTAGCTTCACACTCTGCCAAACAAGAAAACAACCCAAGTGCAGGTACCTAAACCATTGGGGGCATTGACTAGACATCCTCAAGCTAGTACTCATAGGTAACCTAGTGCTCCGATACCACTTTGTCACTACCTGTCCCAGGTCATGACCCAAATCTAGCTACATTTGTTTTTCATTTAATTAATCACATTAACCTTAAACTAAATCAAACAAGGGACAATATAAACTTAAGCACTAATAGCTGAAATAAATTTAACTACTTACATATCCAGATTCCTTGATGTGTGGTCAACTTACTCCAGCTCCTTGTGCACTAGTAACGCCTACATCCCATCAAACACTTGTGAAAAATATTAAATAAACCACATGTAAGTGACCACTAAAAGGTCACCTAGCACATGCTTCACAAAAGCACACACTCTCTGGCATCTCTCCTGGATGTCGCACACAACCACGGAGCAATATCATTTTTTTGCCCCACAATCAACAAATCCTTTGAAAACCATTCTTTTCTTTTCTTTTCAAAATCACACACATATCTTTCAAAACCATTTTCTTTCTTTTCTTTCAAACCATATGCATGATTTTCAAAACTTTATGCATACTTGAAATGGACAATCTTGCCAAATCAAGTCCACAACCATAATAAAGTGCCACACTCACATTGAGCCTCTGCTCAGTCAGAATAAACGAATCATATTTTAAAACTGGCACAACCTCATTTTCTGAAAACAACTACGCCACCTATGGCATAAACAACTCAATGCCCCTCTTGGGCTCAAACAATTCAGTGTCACTCTCGAGTGCAACAACTCAATGCCCCTCTAGGGCTCAAGCCACTCAACACCACTCATAGGCGGAAACAAAACAACACCATTTACGAGCAAAAACCACAAAGTCTCAATAAACACTGGCCATAAGCAACAGTTAGGATGCGACCTTGAACTCACTACACTACCACAGATGGCTGCAACCACCCATCTAGGCCAATAGGCCTCTTAGTGTGTCGTGCTTCCCGACACCAAGCAACAAACACTTGGACACAAGCAATCCATCGAAGCGTGACCAATGATGTCTATACTGCTGTGGACAGACCACCCTGAGGAGGATTCTGCCTATCTTGGTATCTCGCCTTTTCTACAAGATCCTCTACTAACCCTCCTTTAGAAAGTTGTTGCCTCTAGGGACCACCTCATAGGGTATGCTTCTCTGGGTGCCTAAATTCTCAATCTCAGTGTTCGAATAATTTGTGGCTCCTCACCCCTAGCCTCAGCTAGCACCCAACAGTTTCAATACTCATACAAACTAAAGTATCATGTCTAACTACACAGGGGTCTGATATCCCTTAGGTTCGCTACCACATACCTCTATGTACAGTCAATACTCTGAGTCTTCAGTGTTGGGAACAAGTGGAGTGTCATACCTCCAAGTCCAGTCATCTCTCAACCCGCAGACCTCAGCCTTGACCTCGTGTACAACAATCCAGGAGTCTCGTACCTCTAGGATTTGATAGACAGTTACGTTAGCCTCTTGGTCTCCAACCTCAACCTAGGTAATGTGCTCGACCACCTTAAGGATGTTGTCACACCCCTTGGTCCTGGCAACACACCCCATCGATCTCTTAGCCTCAGCAAACAAAAAACTCCAGAAAGCCTTTCAAAACCTTTGCAAAGCCATGCAAGTCTTTTCCAAATTCTTTTGGAAATCATTTTCAATCATTTCTTGAATTGCCTAAAAACACCATGAGAAAAACCACCAACTCAAGGCTATGCTTTTAAATCTTTTGGGAAACCATTTTTCCAAATCACTCAAAAATTCCTTTACCAAATCTCTTAACCCTTATAAGCAAACACATTACTTTTTGTTCTAAAATCCTGTACAAACTCCATTTTCGAAATCATTGAAATATCTTTCCATAATACTACAAAACACCATGCCCAAAACCACATGAAAATTGGAAACTAGAAGTCATAAGTCAAAAACAAAGCCTTGACAACTCTTCTATCAGTCCCAAACAATCACACCAAAAACCAAGACAATAGTCTTGAAGTCCAACTTGGCTTCCAAGACTGGACACCCACACAAACCTCAACCAGAACTTTATGTTTTGGTGCCAAGGTGTGGAACACCTACTGGCCTGTGTCCCTCGGGAGTACAACCAGATCAGTGCCTAACACCATCAGGTAGTGCCATTATATGACTCTATTAGTGCACTCCAACAAAAACCAATCAATTCTAGACCTAGGGACTACATCATGATTCCTATTGTCTATTCTAAACCATTAAGGGCGGAACTTATTAATTCTAAGTTATATTACCTTTTATGACCTTGATGTCCAAAGTGGAATCTTACTAATTCTTTTTAGGTCATTCCTAAAACTATTCTAGTGATTATCCTATTTGTTATTGTATTAATTAATAACCTTTCCAAGATTTTTATATATATATATATATACATATATATATATATCAACTCTAAAATACGTATAAACAGATTTAAGGCTTGGTTTAACAAATCGAAATATTTTA
Source organism: Posidonia australis (assembly GCA_024699735.1). NCBI lineage: Eukaryota > Viridiplantae > Streptophyta > Magnoliopsida > Alismatales > Posidoniaceae > Posidonia > Posidonia australis. The sequence continues at coordinate 7,706 of JAMKQA010006367.1, read as the reverse complement.
GTCGTCCGAACCAACACTCAGTGTAGACCTGATAGCCAAATCAACATACTGAAAAGAACCGGTATGCCAAAAATCCCTGATTCGGCATACCAAATTCAATCGGTATGTCGAACTAGTTATTTTTCTGAAAAACAATTAGCTTCCTTGAAAACAACTTGACGGAATGGGACCTTAGGTAGACCCATTTCCAGTGTTACACAAATTCTGCAAAAATACACAAATCCAAACACTCCAAGTCTATTTTTATAATGCCCCATGCGCTACACAACAATACAAACACTACCCAAGGTGAATAATTAAATCTTTTCTAACAGAATTAAATAAGTAAAACCAAACACCCAGACCTGTGTGCAGCTAAAGTGGCTCTAAAGCAATGCACCAGACAATACTACGCCACCTCTTAAGCACCTGAAACAAAGCAAAAAGAAAACCACACGTGAGTGATGGGAATGTCACCCAGTACCCGTCCCAAAAACAACAGCAAAAAAAGCAAGAACTTCACATTGTTAGGAAACCTCAAGAAACCACAAACATCGAAAAGCCAACACACGAGTTTCTGTAAAACCAGTAGAAGATGTTATTTCAAAACTTTCTTTTCTTTTCCTTTTTAAAACCTGTAACCATGCCAGCGAGAATAGAAAAAATATGCACCCGCGAAAACTAAGAAAAGAAGAGAGAAACAAATGGACCTTGACCAGCCAGTCAGAGGGTCAAACAGTTGGATTCCGTGCCCGTGAAAACCCAGAAGAGAAAGGATAAGGACCTTGACCGGCCGGTTAGAGGGTCAAATAGCTGGATTCCGTGCCCACGAAATCCCAGAAGAGAAAAACAAAAGGACCTTGACCGCCTAATCAGAGGGTGAAACAACTGGATTCCGCGCCCGCGAAAACCCAGAAGAGAAAGGATAAGGACCTTGATCGCCCGGTCAAAAGGTCAAACAGTTGGATTCCGCGCCCGCGAAAACCAAAAAGAGAAAAACAAAAGGACCTTGACCGCCCGGTCAGAGGGTCAAACAACTGGATTCCGCGCCCGCAAAAACCCAGAAGAGAAAGGATAAGGACCTTGACCGCCCGGTCAAAAGTCAAGCAGTTGGATTTCCTGCCCGGGGAAATCCAAGAGAGGGGCTAGGACCTTGACCATCTAGTCAAAAGGTCAAGCCACATGATTTCCTGCCCAAGGAAATCCGAGAGAAGGGCAAGGACCTTGACCATCTGGTCAAAAGGTCAAGCCACAGGATTTCCTGCCCAAGAAAATCCGAGAGAGGGGCTAGGACCTGGACCATCTGGTCAAAAGGTCAAGCCATAGGATTTCCTGCCCAACGAAATCAGAGAAAAACCAAGGACTTTGACCGCTCGGTCGAAGCCCGTGAAAGCCTAGGAGAGGCAAAGGACATTTGATCGCCCGGTAAAGCCAAGAAGCTGGATTTCGCGCCTGCGAAAATCCAAAAAGGGCAAAGGACCTTGACCGCCCGGTCAAGATCAGCAAGTTGGATTTCGCGCCCATGAAAATCCAAAAGGGGAAAAGGACCTTAACAGCCCGGTCAAGATCAGCAAGCTGGATTCCGTGCCCATGGAAATCCAAAAGGGGCAAACGACATTGACAGCCCGGTCAAAGTCAAGCAAGTGGATTCTACGCCCGCGAAAATCCAAAATGGGCAAACGACATTGACTACCCGGTCAAAGTCAAGCAAGCTGGATTTCGCGCTCACGAAAATCCAAAAGGGGCAAACAACATTGACCGCCCAGTCAAAGTCAAGCAAGCTGGATTTCGCGCCCGCGAAAATCCAAAAGGGGCAAAAGGACCTTGACCGCCCGGTCAAAGTCAGCAAGCTGGACTTCGCGCCCACGAAAATCCAAAAGGGGCAAAAGGACATTGATCGCCCAGTCAAAGTCAACAAGCTGGATTCCGCGCCCGCGAAAATCCAAAAGGTGCAAATGACAATGACCGCCTGGTCAAAGTCAAGAAGTTGGATTCCGCGCCCGTGAAAATCCAAAAGGGGCAAAAGGACCTTGACTGCCCGGTCAAAGTCAGCAAGCTGGATTCCGCGCCTGCGAAAATCCAAAAGGGGCAAAGGACCCTGACCGCCTGGTCAAAGTCAACAAGCTGGATTTCACGCCTGCGAAAATCCAAAAGGGCTAAAGAAGGGACCTTGACCGCCCGGTCAATGGTCGACTCTGACCGCCAGGTCAAAGCCAAGGAAAAGGATTTCGCGCACGTGAAAATCTAAGCAAAGCAAAGGAAGTGACCATGACCGCTCGATCAAATGTCGACTCTGACCGCCTCGTCAGAAGCCAAGAAAAAGGATCTCGCGCCGGCGAGAAAAAGAGAAAGAAAGGAAATGACCATGATCGCCCGACCAAAGGTCGACTCTGACCGCCCGGTCAGAAGCCAAGGAAAAGGATCTCGCACCCGTGAGAAAAAGGAAACAGGAGAGGAAGTGACCATGACCGCCCGATCAAAGGTCGACTCTGACCGCCTGGTCAAAAGCCAAGAAAAGGATCTCGGGCCCACGAGAAAAAGGAAAAGAAAGGAAATGACCTTGACCGCCCGGTCGAAGGTCGACTCTGACCACCTAGTCAGAAGCCAAGGAAAAGGATTTCGCTCTCGCGAGAATCCAAGAAAAGCAAAGGAAAGGACCTTGACCGCCCGGTCAAAGGTCAAACAAATGGATTTCGTGCTCGCAAAAATCCCAGGAAAGCAAGGGAAAAGGACCTCGATCGCCCGGTCAAAAGGTCAAAAAAGAGGATTTCGCGCCTGCGAAAACCCCAGGAAAGGAAAGGAAAAGGACCTTGACCTCCCAGTCAAAGGTCAAACAAGAGGATTTTGTGCACGTGAGAATCCAACAAAAGCAAAGGAGAGGACCTTGACCGCCCGGTCGAAGGTCGACTCTGACCGCCCAGTCAGAAGCCAAAAAGGATTTCGCACACGCGAAGATCCAAGCAGAGGAAAGGACCTTGACCACCCGGTCAAAGGTCAAAATACGACGCGAAGGCATACTGCAATTATCATCGAGCCCCGGGACATTCGACTGATACTGTAATTATCATAAGCAAAATTACACTAATTACAGTAAAATTAAATAACTGCAACTAAGGCTCACCTCTAGGAAACAATGTGCAGCTAGAAGCTTCGACTCCGGCATCGGAACTCGTCTGCACACGATCTGCACCTGAAAACCAAGCAAGCATGCATGAGTGACATCTAAGTCACCCGGTACGCTCCCCAAACACACAAAACCACAAAATCTCTGGAAAACTATAAAACTCAGCTTTTTAATTTTCAAGGTTTGGTTTTCTTTTGAAAATCAACTTCTCCTTTTAAAACATCATTCCCTCTTTTGTTTCGTTTGAAATCACTTGGGAATTTAATCTCAAATCCAAACTCTTTTCAAAACCATCTTTCTTTTCTTTTTTAAAACATTTGGAATTTATTCCAAATCATATTCTCTTTCAGAAACACATATTTTGCATTTTCTTTTGAAAATATTTGGAAATCATTTTCCAAAACATGCCTTTTTCAATACTTGGGATTTCATCCCAAAACCAAAAATCACTTTCAAAACTCATATTTCCGACCAGATCTAGCCTAAAATACAATGCCTTTCAGCTCAAATCCAAAATCATACGTACTGACTGGTAACTGGTTAAAACATAATTCTTGTTTTGTTCTAGGATTTTAGGACCATTCATAAGTCCAATCCTAGACAAACCACATTTTCTTTTCATTTCTCAAAATCACATTCTTTCCTTATTCATTTTCACTTTTCTTTACTATTGTTACCTTGATCAAGGGTAACTAGACACACAAGTAGTAGGCGAGGACATCATTTCCCCTACCTCCCTGCACTGTCGTGGTGAAATTCCCCGTGTGGGATGCCACCGCCCCGGCCAACCGGCCTCAATCTTTTTCATATATGTACGGGGATGCATCTTTGTCTAACGCCCCATTGGTGACTCGAACAACTAGGTACAACGATCCAAGCTCAGCCTACACCGTCGGTGACCCGAACAACTAGGTTCAATAACCTAGGCTCAGCCTACACTGTCACGAGCTTGGTGACTCGAACAACTAGGTACAATGACCCAAACTTAGCCTACACCGTCTCAAGCTTGGCAACCACAGTCGTGTATGGCAACTGGTTTCATTGGAGCCTCATACTCCTACCACGTTGTTGACACCAACCCCCATGGTTCCTCAACACATTATTAGTGTTTTATTTTCAAAACTCTTTAAGCTTTTCCTTTCAAAACCAATTCCATTTCATTCTCTTTCATTGCAAGAATCTGTTTTCCATGCAACACCTGACCATCCACTGGGGTCCCAACTCAATTCTTAAAAAATCATGTGTTTTAAAATAACAATTGGGTCTCATGCCCGAAACCACACACAATCAACCATTTTATTCATTTATAGGGTCTAAAACCCAAAACCAAGCCCAAATCCACTCATTTGGGTTCTATTTTCCTCTGTCATCTACATGGGGAAAACATCATCAATACATGCTTTACGTACTCATAAAACCATTTATCCTTCATTTATATTCACATTAATATATATATCAGGACTAGGGCAAAATCGACAGACCAAAACTAGGTTCGGTATACCAAACATTTTCGGTATACCGAATCTCCCTAATTCAGTCGACCAGATGATTTCAATCTACCGAAACCAGGTATCCTAGCTTAATCTGTTAGGACTTCGGCATACCGAATTCAATTCGTCATACAGAATTCAATTCGGCATCCCGAAAATCCTACAACCGGGGCATTCCCCTGTTTCGGTCGACAAAATCACTGGAAGTGGAAGCCTTTGTCGGACCCCCCAAACACACATTATAAAATGCAAGTAATTCATGGGGTATAGACCCTCGAGTCTACTTCAAATCCCCTCAAACCATTCATGATTTCATTAACCACACAATCCACACAAAAATCACAAAGGGATGAAGCTCAAAAACGGCTACTGTAGCCCTCATCCTAAAGGCTTGTATATTCCTACAAATTTCAATCCTAACCGCATGATATCTATGTTTTCATGCATTTCAACTCATTCTCATCAATTTCCCTATTTTTCTACGATTTTACATGCATTTTTCTCCGTTAATCAAACCACAAAGAAACGAGGAGGGACAGGGTTCGCATACCTCCTCCGACAACCCACGCAACTCCGGTGAGATCCACCACACTCCGGCGTGGCCTTGGCGAAGCTTCGACGATCCTCGGCCTCCAATGGACGCACCCAACACTCTGGCCCTCTCCTCTTCCCAACTCGCACGCCCCCCTCCCTGTTTCTCTCTTCCTCTTCTCTCCCGCACTGTTTTCCTCCCCTCCTCTGCCACTCCTGGCTCCCTCCTCTTTATCTCCGCCTCCACCCTCATGACGCCGGCCGTCCATCCCGTCGAAAGAGAACCTTGACCGCCTGGTCGAAGGTCGAAGGTCGAAGGTCGAAGGTCGACTCTGACCGCCTAGTCAGAAGCCAAGGAAAAGGATTTCGCTCTCGCGAGAATCCAAGAAAAGCAAAGGAAAGGACCTTGACCGCTCGATCAAAGGTCAAACAAGAGGATTTCGCGCCTACGAAAATCTAAGGCAAATGAAGGAAAAGGATCATGACCGCCCGATCAAAGGTCAAGCAAGAAAGAGGATTTCGCACTCGCGAAAATCCAAGGAAAGCAAAGGAAAAGGACCTTGACTGCCCGGTTAAAGGTCAAACAAGAGGATTTCACACCCGCGAAAATCCAAGGAAAGTAAAGGAAAAGGACCTTGACCGCCCGGTCAAAGGTCAAACAAGAGGATTTTCGCCCATGAAAATCTCAGGAAAGCAAAGGAAAAGGACCTTGACCACTCGGTCAAAGGTCAAAGAAGAGGATTTCGCGCTCGCGAAAATCAAAGGAAAGCAAAGGAAAAGTACTTTGACCACCCGGTCAATGGTCAAACAAGAGGATTTCGCGCTCTCAAAAATCCAAGGGAAGCAAGGGAAAAGGACCTTGACCGCCTGGTCAAAGGTCAAACAAGAGGATTTCACGCCCACGAAAATCCAAGGAAAGCAAAGGAAAATGACCTTGACCGCCCAGTCAATGGTCAAACAAGAGGATTTCGCGACTGCGAAAATCCCAGGAAAGCAAAGGAAAAGGACATTGACCGCCCCGTCAAAGGTCAAGCAAGAGGATTTTGCACCTGCGAAAATCCAAGGAAAGAAAGGGATAGAAGGATCTCGTCCGCCCGGAGCGAGAACTTGAAAAAACAAAAGCGATAATCTTTGGATTGTCCCCAGGAAGGAAACCGTCTCAGATGCAATCTGGAGGGCAGAACTACTTGCTGCTGGTTCTGTGGCACGGAAGCTGGTGTTCCTGCTGAGAAGTATGTGCAATATCCTCTAGAGGAGCCTTGCTGGGGTGCCGTAAAAGTTGGGGCATATTTGCAACTGGGCATATCTGATTGATGTATAGCTGCTGTGATATTTGATATTCTGTTAGGTGCTAGCAAGCTTCTGCTCAAATATGATATGTCGCACCCTTATGGTATAAAGGGGGTTTTCTGCAAGTCTCCCAATCTCAGGGGTTTTCTGCAAATTTCCCCATCTAGTGAACTTGAAGACTTGTGCATTCATTTTCTTGGTATTGCCTTTTGCTGACCACTGAGTGCGGAGGACAACAATGCAAAGCAGCCACTCCGTGCTTAGAGATAGTTGTACTGCTTGTATGTGATGGGGCCCACTGGATAACTGTCATATCTGGTTGGGCATCTAACCATAGTGACACCAAAACACTGCTCTGATGTCTTGCAAACATTGATAGGTGCATTGACCGCTGAGGATCGTGAGCTACTGTGGGTCTGGAGCATGTCACCCTCATTGTTGAATATTTTCCATGGTTGAAGTGAATTGGCACTTGTTATGTGCGGTGGCAGGATTCTGGAAACCCATTTTCCATGTTTTTTTGCTTCAGGCAGACAGAGCTTGCTTGGAAGAAGTCCGACAGGTCTGCGGGCTATTGCCGTACATGTTAGCTGTCGGTTTCATGTGCTGTGACGACTATGCTCCTATGTACTGACAAGCTTATCCTGAAATGCTTGCGGGAAGCCTCATCCACATGCTCCAAAAGTAGTATTGTCCCCATGATCTTCTTAACTTGGAAAGGCAGCTAACATGCCCCTAGTCAAAGACCTACATCCAACCAAAGAACCGTTAACATGCCCCTGGTTGAGCTCCCTTATTTGCCAAAATTCCAACTCAAAAGACAGCTGGCATGCCCTTGGTCAAAATGTGGACAAATGCCTTGCAAAGCGATGCAAAATGCAAAAGAGGTGAACTCACCAATGCTCAATGCCAAATGATTTATGCAAGATTTAAAAGATGGAGGCAAGATTTATGCATTGTATATAGAAGATATGCCCTCAGCACCGAGGAAGCCTTCATTGCCTGCTACAAGGAATTAGATTGTGTCCTCGACTCACTTGGTGTTACCTGGATTCCTGGGTTTATGGTGGTTCTCACTCAACCAATGGATTTCTGGGGTAAAATGGGCTCCATGCCAAATTCCTAGGGCCCTATACCTACTTTTTTCAATAATTCATATTTCTTTTTCTCCCTCAAAGGCATGCTGACTTACCTTATCCCTTACTTGGAGGTAATAAACACCTAGGCTGAGGGATGGCTGCTCTTTTAGTTTGATATAAAAGGGGTGGCTAGTCCCTTTGAACATGTGGGCT
>JAMKQA010006366.1:0-20352 GCA_024699735.1 Posidonia australis | reverse complement strand
GCTCACAAATGTCTGATTGGGGCTCTGGCTAATGGGTTTGGGGCTCGGTTCAAGGGCTGATCACATCCAAAGCAACATAAGGACACTCATTCCTGGGTAACCTCAAAATCGGGGTGTCTACAGACGGGTGTTACTATTCCGAGGCCCATTGTGTGGTTTTGTGCTTTTAGGCTTGGGCCTCATAGGCTGGCTTCTATTTACGTGTCCCTGTGCGTGGTTTCGCACTGTGCATTATGGCATTGTGCGTGTGGGGTCTAAGTGTGGGGTCCGTGTGGGGTCCGCACCATGGGCCGGTTATTGTGGCTGGTGTTGGGTGGAGTAGCCAGTGTGCTTGTGCGGGGTGCCGGTGGCTGAGACATGCAGGTGAGCATTCTCCCAGCTACTGCGTGCGTAGGATTTATAGGCCGCCCGCACCACACTCCCCCGTCGCTCGTCGTCGTCTTCTCCTTCTTTCTTCTTCTTTTCTCCTCCTCCTCAGGTGTGCATCTCTTCTTCCCCACCTTCCTTTTCCTTCCACCCCACTCCTCTTTCTCCACCCCCTTCTCCTTCCCCCCATCCTCCCCCAGCTCCCCTATTTTCTTCTGTTCATGCACCAACGGAGAGAGAGAGAGAGGGAGAGAAGCTAAGGCACTGTGGTGACTCGTGGCGGCCTGGGAAGCTCCAGAGCCATGTCCTTGAGGTCGTGGGGTAGTCGTGGTCGTGCGGGGTCGCTAGTGTTCACTAGAGTTGGTCGAAGATCGTCGAAGCTCATTTCAAGTACGTATCCCAAATTTAATGTGTAGAAATCATGTAAAATGGTAGAAAAGCCTAGGATGCATGTAATCTATGCTAAATTTATTGTTTTAGAATTTATGGGAATTTTTTGGTGGATTTATGGGCATTTATGCCGGTGGTTGTGTTTTGGGTCCTTTTGACCCTTCTGCCTTTGCGATTTTTTATCTTGATGCATGGTGAATGGATTTTAGTTTTATTTGATGGGATTTGGAGTAGACTGAAGGGTCTACATCTTATGTTTTATGAAAGATTTGTGGTATTTGTTTAGGGGGTCCGATTGGAGGTCCTAGTTGGGGCAATTTCAGATGGTAGGTGTGACCATGCTGGTGGAACCCAGCACGGCTCTCCTCTACCGGGTGCATGGAAGCACTCGAGGTGTCTTGATACAGTCACGACGAAGATGGTGAATCCGGAGAAGAAGACTAGACTCGGAAACACCAAGGAAAGATGAGAAAGGATAAGGAAAAGAGTTGCCACCTAGTCTTTTAATGGAAAGACGAGGAAAACCAAACACACAAGAAAACCAAGAAGCAAACAAGGTGATGAAAACATGTATGCTCCGTGCCTAATGGATGAAATGCACAAATGAATGCTAGCCAGAGAAAGGGTAAGGATTATGGTTACGCATGGGGAAGGGGTTAGGCACCCCCATGCGCCCGAGAAACTCGGTCTTTCTAGGTTTCCTACTTGCCAAAAGGTCTAATGGATGTGTGCTCCTATTCTGAATGCTCACGCTAAAGATGATGAAAAACATGCCAAATCAAAGAGAAGAAATGAATAAAAGGGAAAAAGTTAATCCGGGGGTCAAATGTAGGCATTGAGAATACCGCTTTACTGTACGCCCTTGGGCGATGAGGAAAATCGAGAAATTCTCGGAAAGCGTCTCGTAAATCAGCAGAAATTAGAAGAAATTTGAGAAAATCAAATTGGGGAAAATAATCCTCTTTCGGGACAATGTCGGCTTTGTTAAGCCTTTTACTGTACGCCCTCAGGCGATGGAAAGCCAAATCAAGTCAAAAGACGAGGAAATCGGAAAAAATCCAGGAAATGATGAGAAAACCAAACTTAAAATGTGCTAGAGATGTGTGCACAAAGAAAGGAAGAAGTCACGAGAAAACATGCATGAAAAAGTGCAACAAAATGTGTAAAATGCATGCAATAGTGTGAAAATGAAAATTCCAGGGGCCTTTGTGCAAAAAACCCAAATTCTGAATGAAAACTGAATTTCTAGAACTAAATCATCAAAAATACATAGAAAAACACATTTCATGTAATTTTGAAGAAATCTGTGGTCAAATGTGCAAATTTGTGTATTTCTAGCCAAATTGAAGGTTCCTAGGGGTTAAAATGCAATTATGCTATCAAAACATGCATTCAGAATAATTTTAGAAAAGTTCAGGGGCTAAAAAGCAAATTAATCAGAGGAATATGCATTCAGAGTAATTTTAGAAAAGTTCAGGAGTTAAAATGCAATTTAAACCACATCTGCAAAGATATTTGAATTCATAGGGTTCACCTTGTAAATTTAATAGAGAAATATGCATTCAGAATGATTTACATGAAACTTAGGGGTTTTTGTCTAATTTTCAGGCCTGGAAAACATTATTAGAGAAGCTCAGGGGGCACATTGCAATATTTTCAGTTAAAACATTATTCAAACGATTTAAAGAAAAATGTGCAGGGACCTAACTGTAAGAGAAAGGACTTACTTATAAGAGTAAAAAGACCTAAATGCAACAAATCAAAAGATATAGAAATTAATTCAAAGAAAACTATTTTTTGTTTTTTAAAAAAAGAAAAAGAAACGGCGGCCACGAGCGACAGACCTTCACTGTCGACGACCGCTGGAGGGACACACAGAGGCTATCCCATGGCCTGATCTAGGATCAGACCCCACGAGAAGTAAGAAGTGGAGGAGAGATAAAGATCCAACGGTTTGGATCGAAGGCTCGACGGTCAGACGAGGCTGCCCGCCTCCCTTGCCGTCGCAGCATTCTGGTGACAACACCAGAGAAGAAAGGGACTACTGGAGGGCTACGGCGCGCATCTACGAGCTCCAGGAGGCTGCGGGACGTCGAGAGGAGCACTCCCTTTCCATCAGGGGACCAAAGAGGAGGAAGAATGCGCAATGTGGATTCCGCCGGCCATCACCGTCGTCCCCTCCGATGAGCGAGGTTGCGAGAGTGATCCAGGGCTCTCGGCTTGACTCTGAAGGCTCCAGTGTGCTTGGGGCGCGCCGTGGAGGCTTTCTGGATGCTCGGAGTGGCACGACAGGGCTGGAGTTCTCCGGTGACGACGAGACGACGCGATTTCAGTGATCTTCTGGTGAAGGCTCCGAGAGGTAGTGAAGCGGCGCGCAAAGGGGTGGATAAGCATGAGGGAGGCCAGGAAAGGAAGACCTAATCTTCTCGGACCAGGGACAAACCGTGGATTAGCACCCCTACCTAGGCCACTTGAAAACGACTCCGATGAGGCTTGGGGGCTGATTCCGACCAGAGGAGGCCTCTGGCCCTGTTGGAATCGATCAAGGAAAATAGAGAGAGTCCTAGGAAACTAAAATTGAAATGAAATGAGGCTGGTGGATGGCGTACCTGGTAATGCGCTTTGCCTTCATAGCTCGCCGGAAGAGGTTGAAAATTCTGGCTCCTCACCTCTGCGAACCACCTCTCTCTTCCAGGAACTCTCTCTGTCTCTTCCTCCCCTTCTCTCTCGCTCTCTTCTTCTTGGTTTTTTTTTCACAATTCACACTGCTGCTCCTTTTATAGGTGAACCCATAACAACACGTAACAGACCACGACAGGATTATAACAACCAGCCCCACCCGTAACAAACCAGTGATCCTCCTAACAAACTAATGCCCGTAACCAACTTGCTGTCCCCCACGCACCTTCCTTGCTGCCTGCCCTCACGCCAACAGTGATCGACGGCCATTCGAGCTCGCAACGACGCATCCGACGACCCCTGTTCATGGAGGGCTCGAGCCTGGCTACTGTTGGGCAATGAGGGTTGCGGCTGGATGTGAGGAGAACCGAGGGAAATGATTCAGTTGTATCATGGTCTTTGGCTGGATCGTTTAGAAGAAGAAGAAGAAGAAATGGGTTGAAATATTGTGGGCCTTCATGGGCCTAAGTGGGCTTGCATGGGCTTTGATGGGCCTTGGTGGATTACCTGGGCTTTCATGGGCTTTAGTGTGCTTCATGGGCCTAAGTGGGCTTCATGGGCTTTGATGGGCTTGCTTGAGCTTTGGTGGATTTAATGGCTTTCATGGGCTTTGGTGGATTTAACGGGCCTTCATGGGCTATGGTGGATTTGAATGGGCTTCGGTGAACTTAACGGGCCTTCATGGGCTTTGGTGGATTTAATGGGCATTGCGCATGTCTAGTGCGGTTGCATGGTGCGCCTAAGAGGTGTGCCTGTTTGGTGCGCCAGATAGGTGCGCTAGTGAGGTGCGCCTGTCTGGTGTGCCAGATAGGTGTGCTAGAGAGGTGTGCCTGCATGGCCCCGGATCACAGCTCAGACCATTTACTGTTGGGTTTGGCGTTCTTTGGCTTTGGGACTAAACTAGGGTTTGAGTTCATTTGTGGTTAAAAGCCCAGCGACCACAACTCCATCCTGCAAACCTGCAAACCTGCAAAATTGGAGTGTCTACAGATGCCCCACCCTGAGCGAGGTCGAAGGACGAGTGGAACAGAGACCGATGCTCAAGGTTGACAAAGACACCCCACTTAAAGCCATAAGAAAGAGTTAGCTACAGGCAACCAACCACTAGTTAGTGAATGCATCAGAAGTCCTGTCACCATAGCCGAAGCCAACAATAGAGAAACCAATAGAAATGACAAGTTGACGACCAACCAGCTCCTAAATGACATGACTGGTTATCACACTTGTTGGAAAAGCGCCAGACAAGACACACAGTGCTAGCCGACCGAAAACATACTAGTAACGGAAGTCATCCGGGTAGTCCAGGCTACCAGCCCCAAAGGAGGGATGGAACAAGGAGAGTGGGTAATTCATCGGGCATCACAAGGATTGCCCGGGTAGTTCAGGATACCAGCCCAAGAGGAGGGAAGAAATCAAGAGAGTGGGGAATCCATCGAGCATCACAGGGATTGCTCGGGTAGTTTGGGATACTAGCCCAAAGGAAGGAGGCAAACAGTTTGCTTTGATTCCTTCCATTAGGAGTGGAATTCAAAGGCAAAAGGAGGGGGCACCAGGATTCGTCCAAATGGACCGAACCTGGGAAAGGAACATCTAAACTCCAACCAGTAGTCTAGAAAGATGAAAAAAAGGGAGGCCTTGAATCCGTCCACCAGGATCAGAATTCAAAGGCGAGGGAGGTGGCACCGAGATTCGTCCTGACGGATTGAACCGCAGATGGGACCATCTAGACTCCAAGCGGTAGTCTAGACAAATGGAAAAGGGAGGCCTTGAATCCATCCATTAGGATCGGAATTCAAAGGCGAAGGAGGTGGCACCGAGATTCGTCCTGACAGACAGAATCACGGATGGGAGCATCTAGACTCCAAGCGGCAGTCTAGACAAATGGAAAAGGGAGGCCTTGAATCCGTCCATCAGAATCGGAATTCAAAGGCGAGGGAGGTGGCATCGAGATTCGTCCTGACGGACCGAACCGTAGATGGGAGCATCTAGACTCCAAGCGGCAGTCTAAACAAATGGAAAAGGGATGCCTTGAATCCGTCCATCAAGATAGGAATTCAAAGGCAAAGGAGGTGGCACCGAAATTCGTCCTGACGGACCGAACCGCGGATGAAAGCATCTAGACTCCAAGCAGTAGTCTAAACAAATGGAAAAGGGAGGCCTTGAATCCGTCCATCAGGATAGGAATTCAAAGGCGAAGGAGGTGGCACCGAGATTCGTCCTAACGGACCAAACCGCGGATGGGAGCATCTAGACTCCAGGCAATAGTCTAGACAAATGGAAAATGGAGTCCTTGAATCCATCCATCAGGATCGGAATTCAAAGGCGAGGGAGGTTGACCTTCTATTTAGCCACAAGGATTTGCCAAGAAGATCTTATTCAAGTATCAGTGCACCCTGGATCATCACCGTTGTGGGGAATGTCAGTTGAAATGGTGTAGTGCCCTACTACAGTTGCCATTTTGTTGGGGCCATTATGTGATGAAGGTGACTTCTCTATAGAAGGTGCACTGACCATTATTTGGCAGATAATTTGTACCAAGCATTCTCAAAACAGCCCTTCTTTCATAGAGCAACTTACATGCCCCTGGTCGAAGGCTCTGGCTCAGCTACATAGTAAGTGGTGTTCTGTCAGGTGCTTGAAACATGACTTTCAACCAAAGAGCAACTGACATTCCCCTGGTCAAAGGCTCTGGCTCAGTTACACTATAGCTTGTGCTTTGTCTATGCCTTTTGACCTAAGAACAGCTGACATGCCCCTGGTATTGGACTGGCTGGACATCACTTTAGGGTATGGGGTCTTGAAAGCCAGACTGTAACTACAGATGTTCCTTGAACCACTGGGGTACTTGAGACCATCACTAGTCGAAGCCAGTGATAATATTCATCAAGTGACTGGAAGTATGTGCTCCCAACTACTTTCCTGTATTGTACTCGGAAGACAGAAGGAATTGTGGCAACTCGATAGAGGCCTTTGATCGAGGTTGTAACTCTGGTTGGTATGTTTAGGATATGTTCTGCTCAACCGTGGTGTTCTGATAGCTCTGTATTTGGCCGCGCTTCTGTAGGATATTCTCCTGATTGTATTTGCAAAATTCTGGATTGTTGCGTAGAGTTCGAGCTATGCTGTTGTCTCCGCTAGTCATTTGTCATGTAGGCTCTGACCAGAGAACAACTGTCTTTCCCTTGATGAACCAAGCAATGGCGTGTGTGAGCCCAACTAGAAAGCAGCTGACATGCCCCTAGCATAAAGGTGTATAATGCTCAGAAGTTAGATCAGGAGACACCAAGTCAAAAAAAGATGCCTCTAGCATTGAGCCAGGCTACCCTGGGAAAGTTTGGGCACCACTTTAGGATGTAAAGACTTGAGGATTTGACTGTGACTGTAGGCGTACTTTGAATCACTGAAGTGGCCACAGTTGATTTTTGTTGAGGTCAGAGACACATTTGTTCACTGACTGGATGCATGTACATCCACTGACCTGAGCTATGCTTCGATGGCAGGAAGTAATGTGAAATCGTAGTCTGTCCTAGGCTGGCCATTCTCTGTTCTACTACTCACTGTGCCACTGTCTTCTGGCTGCAAACATGTACTTGGCTTTGTTACTCTCCAGCGTTCCCCAAATAGTGTTTACCACACCTGAACTATTGTAGAGGAATTGCTGCCACACTGCTGATTTTGTAGGTCTATGTAGTTCGTATGCTAACTGGTGTCCTCACTGTATACACACTTTGACCATTGAGGAGCTGAAATGTCCTTGGCTAAAAGCACTTGGCAAAAATCCGGTTGAATAAGTCTATATGTAAACAAAAAGATTGATCCAAGCAAGGCTATGATGATTATTATTATTGTAGACTCTACTATTGTGAGCAATTTAGTTATTTAAGAATGTCCTGTTGTTTAAT
The DNA here is from genome assembly GCA_024699735.1 of Posidonia australis. Classification (NCBI taxonomy): domain Eukaryota; kingdom Viridiplantae; phylum Streptophyta; class Magnoliopsida; order Alismatales; family Posidoniaceae; genus Posidonia; species Posidonia australis. Next base: position 13,015 of record JAMKQA010006366.1, on the reverse strand, counting down.
CAAGAAGTGCATGCCTTGTGATTTTAATTGCTTGTTTTTTTGTATTCACTACTTTGCTTATTTAATGAGTTCATTATCTGGATCGTTTACTTGTTTAGTTCAGTTGTTTGTTTGCCCTCAGTTAGGCTGGAAAGTTGTATGCCTATTAAAGGAGGATAACACCTTCAACTCAGTTGCCACTACAGAGACTCGCAAGTCGTATGGTGGCTCTCACTGGGTAGTGGTAGCACTTGAGCTCACTGTAAGGTAGCGTAATGGACTTGGCTCCCACATAGACGTGCAATTTCACTCTAACCTTGTCTTGGAGGTAATAAGCGCCTGATCTATTCAGGAGGCCTTTATTGCAAGAGGGTGTGTCAGTCCCTCAAAGGTGTGATTTTACTGAGCACATACCTTGACTCCTCTCCAAGGTATGGTAAGGGTAGAGCTACAACGCACGCCTCTCACACTTGGATTGACTTCTGTCTTTGCCTTTTGTCTTCTCTATTCTTTTATGTCCTTGCGAATGTATGTTTTCTTTTCTGGCTCACACTCTCAGTCACCCCTAACATTTTATCTCCCTTTGGGAGGTGCAGGATCCTTGCGGAGCTTGGACATTTCATCTGGCTTTGATGCTCGGTGGCTCCCATGCTAACTTGGTCGTCTAAGTAGTGACAACTGAGGAGGGAATAATCCATTCTGACATTGGCAAGCTTTCCCAATTTTTCATCATCAGGCAGAATGTTATTGACAAACAAACTACCTTTTTACTTGTTCTTGATGTTTTTCTTGTTTTGTGTTTGTTTTCTTTTTCTTTTTCTTTTTCCCAACTTTTCTGCTTTTCAATTTTTTTTTTGTGTTTTGGTATATGATGATGCAAAAAGAAAAAAAACAAAAGAGAACAAAGAGAAAGGATACAACTCCAGTCCTTGTTGTTGCTGTTTGTCGATGCCATTCGGGTCCATAGTAACTCCTTGCAATGCCACTTGAATCAAGGTAGGCGTAACTAAGGCCATCAAACCATTATTGGAACTGAGATTGTCCATGTGAATATTGAATCTGATGGTGACATTAGGATTGTATCTCTATTGGAGCTGACATCTGTGACGGTTGTCTGCCACTTGATCCAGGGTATTTGCACGTGTTGGGTTAGATTGGTGTATGGCAAACTAGCAAACTTTAGGTTAGGCCCCCCACAAAGGAACAAGAACAAGAGTGGCACACGTGAGTGTCGTCGGATAGAACTGAGAAAAGAAAAGAGGACAAACTAGGCAAATAAGGAAGAAGAACAAGAGCGGCATATACATGTGCTGCCAGACAGAAGTAGGGAGAGTACAAGCTAGGAAAAAAAAAGAGGCCCTATGGATTCCCCGGGAAAAACTAGGAGAGAGGGGAAAACCCCTGAGGTTCCAATATCCTCGGAGCTTGCAGACTCAGGCACGGTAAGGTTGGCTATTCTAGGGTGTGCACGTGTGTGCAAGTGTATGTGTGGGCTGCCTCCTGTGCACTAACGACAATGGCTCCATTGTCGATCAAGCTCTAAACAACATCTTGGAGAGTGTGGCAATTAGCAGTCGAGTGTCCGAGGACTCGATGATAATCGCAATGCGCACTGGTGTCATACCACCTTGAGTGTGGGTTTGGTGGCGGACGAGGATCTGGGAGTCGTAGAAGTGACAAAATCTGAGAGAAGAGGGCACTCAGTGGCCTACTAAGCAAAGTAAAGTCAATTTCAGTGCGACAACCGCGCCTCTGCTTAGGTTGTTGTTCTTGTCAAACCGGTGCGACGTGATGCACTGGTTCAACGGTTGAGTGTGTGTATGTGGTGTGTACTGACCTAAATGCTTGTGAGGATGGAGACATAGACGTGGGTGCTGCACCTCGCATGTCAACAACAATAGTCCCACTGTCGATCATCGTCTGAACGACATCCCGCAGAGTGTGGCAATTATCAATCGAATGCCCCGGGGCTCGATGATAATCGCAATATACGTTCGCGTCGTACCACCGAGGGAGTGGAGTTGGTGGGGGATGCGGATCCAGGAATCTCAGAAGTGACACAACACGAGGAAAAACAGCGCTGAGTGACTCACCCACTGGAGTGTAGTCACTTTCAACGCGACAACCTCGTTTCTCCTTAGGCTACTATCCTTTTTGAGCCGATGCGACAAGATGCACTGGCTTGACAATGGGAGGTGTGCGCTTAGTGTGTGGTGACGACCTACATGTTAGTACCTTATCCTGATGTTGAGGTGGGTTCTGAATATGTTGTGTTGTGTGTGGTGTTGAGCGCGAGAGCAACAGCTGCGGCACCGATACAGCTCCAGGTGATGGACTCGGGAAATGTTGTACTCTCGCACAACTAATGGGTTGATTCCTAAATGACTGTGATGCATGTTGTGACCAAAGCAATTGTGGTGCAGGAGGCAGAGATAATGCCTCCATCACCGGAGTAGTGTGATGCTCGGGCAATGGTATGGGCAATAATGTAGTGGGGTGAGCCTACAATGCTATAGTGGTCTGCACTGGCACCTCAGAGGTCGAAAGAGGACTCTCAACATGATCAAGAGAAAGGGCCATGCACTCGAACCCTCGGGCCAAAGCTCTCCGATATTGAGCCTGTTTGGCCGAAGACCCATCAAAGGATAGGTCAAAAGGCAAGAGCGAAACAGAGAAGGCCCCTAAAGCAGATGATACTGCAGCTGATTGATCTCCCGAAACAAGAGGACCTGAGAGATAGGGTGCAACTGGCAGAACATCTGGGACCCACGTGTTAGTCACCGTAGTTGAATCAATTACAGGCCCTAGATCGACTTGTGTCTGCCACTGTCCCGAAAGAGGGGATAAGGATCCTCCATGATTCTTAAATCGAGACGCACAGAGGAAAGAAGAAGCAGTCAAAGTGAGAGAAGGAGGATCTAAGTGTGGGTCCCCTTTCAGAATAGTAACCAGAGGCTTGTGGGTCTACGGGGCCATGGCTACCACAAGTGAAATAAAAGGAGCTGTGGAAAAAGACCAACGCACGAGCTCTAAGATGAACTACTGTCAAAAAGTGACCAATAGCTCAAAAAAGGCAAGAGAAAACAACCACGGGAGGCCGCCCGCGACGGAGACACCCGAGCTCCTAGCAGAGGACCTCGCAACAAGCTACCTGGGAAAACAGGCAAGGGAAATAAGTATCAAAACCTAGACAACGACACAAAGACAAATGCGAGTTATTAATGTGGCATGCCATGACACAGAATGCAGATGAATGTCCTAAAGTGCACTCTCTCACCATGCAAGTCATATATGGGGTTGACCACATAGGACGCACTCATGGGTTTGGGTTTTGACTCTGGTCAGAAAAGTAGGTTCCCGTTCTAAATTCTGGCCAAAGCGCAGGCAGTGAACGGGTGGTGCGTTGGTGGCCTCGTCTCTTGCAGTAGCATTAAGTTGTACCCTCTACTAGCACCGACACGACCCTAGACAAGGGGGGACAAACTAGCAACACGCCCTATGCCAAAGCTATAGAACGGGCAGCTAGGATTGTCCTTCACGAACTATGGGTGGACCCAAAGGAGAAGATTCATGCTTTCTAAAATGATCATTCATGCAATATGCTTTTGTCTTTTACTTGCGTTTTATTAAACCATAAGGATTTGTGAGCATTTGTCTCTAGTTATGCCTTATTATTTATTCATATAAGTTTTTGTGTTTTATTTTAACCAGATAGGGAGGCAAACATGTCTCTACTCTCCTAATCATGGCAAATACAAATAACGGGAAGAAAACACACAATCATGGCATCTAAAAAGTCAATCAGCAGGCAACATGGCATGTGCTGGTGTAGTGCTCACAAGTAGGTGAATAAAAGCAAGTATCGATAAACAAAGCATGAATTAAATCATGTGCATGTGCAGTGACATAGCAACAGTGTAAAGAAGACACAAAAAGACATGCTTAGTCAAATATGTACAAGTAAACAGAACAAGCAAACAAGCACAATGTAAACAGACCAAAGACAAGTAAGGAAACCAGAATGAAAGCTAGAATCTGGCTATCCCCAGTGGAGTCGCCAATTCCTGTGACCATGTCGGTGGAACCTTGCACGGCTCTCCTCTACCAGGTGCGTGGAAGCACTCGAGGAGTCCCGATACGGTCACGACAAAGATGATGAATCCAGAGAAGAAGACTAGACTCGGAAACACCAAGGAAAAATGAGAAAGGATAAGGAAAGGAGTCGCCACCTAGTCTTTTAATGGAAAGACGAGGAAAACCATACACACAAGAAAACCAAGAAGCAAACAAGATGCAGAAAATATGTGGGCTCCGTGCCTAATGGATATAATGCACAAATGAATGCGGCCCAAAGAAAGGGTAAGGATTCTGGTTACTCATGGGGAAGGGGTTAACCACCCCCATGCGCCCGAGAAACTCGGTCTTTCTAGGTTTCCTACTTGCCATTTGGTCGATGGGTGTGTGCTTGCCTATTCTGAATGCTCATGCTAGAGATGACTAGAAAACATACCAAATCAAAGAGAAGAAACGAAATAAAGGCCAAAATTTAATCCAAGGGACAAATGTAGGCATTGAGAATGTCGCTTTACTGTACGCCCTTGGGTAATGAGGAAAATCATGAAAATCGAGAAATTCTCGACAAGCGTTTCGCAAATCAGCAGAAATTCGAAGAAATCCAAGAAAATCAAATTAGGGAAAATAATTCTCATTCGGGACAATGTTGGCTTTGCTAAGCCTTTTAATGTACGCCCTCGGGCGATGGAAAGCCAAATCAAATCAAAAGACGGGGTAATCGGAAAAAATCCGGGAAACGATGAGAAAACCAAGCTTGAAGTGAGCTAAGAATGCATGCACAATGTAAGGAAGAAAATGCGAGAAAACTTGCATGAAAAGATGTGACAAAATATGCAAAATGTATGTAAGAGTGTACAAATGTGAATTCCAGGGGCCTTGGTGCAGAAAAACCCAAATTCTGAATGAAAACTGATTTTTTGAAGCTAAATCATCAAATATACATAGAAAAACACATTTCATGTAGTTTTGAAGAAATCTGCGGTCAAATGTGCAAAACTGTGCATTTCTAGTTAAATTGAAGGTTCCTAGGGGTTAAAATGCAATTAACCAAAGAAACATGCAATCAAAACAATTTATGAAAAGTTCAGGGACTAAAATGCAAATTAGCCAAAGAAATATGCATTTAGTGTCACTTTAGAAAAAGTTCAAGGGTTAAAATGCAATTTAAACCACACCTGTGCAGATATTTGAATTCTTAGGGTTCACTTTGCAATTTTAACAAAGAAATATGCATTCAGAAGAATTTTAATGAAGATCAGGGGTTTAAATGCAATTTAAACAGAGAAATATGCATTCAGAATGATTTTAATGAAGATCAAGGGTTTAAATGCATTTTGAATAGAGAAATATGCATTCAGAATGATTTTCATGAAACTTAAGGGTTTTTGCCTAATTTTTAAGCCTAGAAAACATTATTAGGGAAGCTCAGGGGGCACATTGTAATATTTTCAGTTAAAACTTTATTCGAACGATTTAAGAAAAACATGAGCAAGGACCTAAAAGTAAGAGGAAGGACCTACTTGTAAGAATAGAAGGACCTAAATGCAACAAAAAAAAGTTATAGAAATCAATTCAAAGAAAACTATTTTTATTTCTTTTAAAAAAAGGAAAAAGAAACGGCGGCCGCTGGCGACGGACCTCCACCGTCGACGACCGTCGGCGACGGACCTCTGCCGTCGACAACCACCGGAGGGACACATAGAGGCTATCCCATGGCCTGATCCTAGATCAGACCCCATGGGAAGCAAAAAGGGGAGGAGAAAAAGAGATCCAACGGTTTGGATCGAAGGCTCGACGGTCAGAGGAGGCTGCCTGCCTCCCTTGCCGTCGCAGCACTCTAGTGATAGCGCCGGAGAAGAAAGGGCCTACTGAAGCCCTGCGGCACGGGTCTACGAGCTCTTGGAGGCTGCAGGACGTCGAGAGGAGCATTCCCTTTCCATCAGAGGGCCAAAATAGAAGAAGATCGTGCAATGTGGGTTCCGCCAACCGTCGCTGTCGTCCCCTCTGGCGAGCGAGGTTGCGCGAGTGATCCAGGGCTCGTGGCTTGACTCTGAAGGCCCTAGTGTGCTTGGTGCGTGTCGTGGAGGGTTTCTGGATGATCGGAGAGGCTCGGCAATGCGGGAGGCGCGCGTTCCTTCACTAATTCCGGTCGTCTTCTCCGGCTCCGGTGATACGACGTGATTCTGGCGATCTTCTGGTGTAGGCTTCCGCAGCGGTTGGAGCGGGGATTTGAGGGTTGGAGAAGCAAAGGGAGGTCTAGGGAGGAGAATCCAAGCTCCTAGGACCAGGGACAGGCCCTGGACTAGCACCCCCACCTTGGCCACTAGAAAACGACTCCGGCGAGGCCTGGGGGCTGATTTCGACTAGAGGAGGCCTCTGGCCCTGTTGGAATCGATCAACAAAGACAGAGGGAGTCCTAGGAAGCTAAAATTGAAGTGAATAGAAGTCTGAGAACGGCGTACCTGGTCTGGCTATGTGCTCTACCTTCGTAGCTCGCCGGAAGTGGCTGAAAATTCTAGTTCCTCGCCCGCGAACCTCCTCTCTCTCGCTCTCTTCTTCCCCTTCTTTCAGAGAAGAAGAGAGAGCGAGATAGAAGGGGAGGAAGAGATAGAGAGAGTTCCTGGAAGAGAGAGGAGGTTCACGGTGGTGAGAAGCCAGAATTTTCAACCTCTTCTGGCGAGCTACGAAGGCAAAGTGCATTACCAGGTACACCCTCCATAGCTTCATTTCATTTCAATTTTAGTTTCCTAGGACTCCCTCTGTTTTCCTTGATCGATTCCAACAAGGCAAGAGGCCTCCTTTGGTCGAAATCAACCCCCAGGCCTCACCGAAGTCGTTTTCCGGTGGCCTAGGTGGGGGTGCTGGTCCAGGGCTTGTCCCTGGTACTAGAAGATTAGGTCTTCCTCTCCTAGCCTCCCACCTGCTTTTCCACCCCTGTGCGCGCCGCTTCACTGCTTCCTGGAGCCTCCACCAGAAGATCGCTGGAATCGCGTCGTCCTGCCGTCGCCAGAGAAGACGATTGGGATCAGAGAAGAGACGTGTGCCTCCAGCCCTGCTGGTAGAGGAGAGCCGTGCAGGGTTCCCCCACACACCTTCCTTGCTACCTGCCCATGTGTCGATAGTGATCGACGGTCGTCCGAGCTCGCGACGACGCATTTGACAATCCCGGTTCATGGAGGGCTCCAGCTTGGCTGCTGCTGGGCAACGTGGGTTGCAGCTGGATGTGAGGAGAACGGAGGGAATTGATTCAGCTGGATCATGGTCTTTGGCTAGATCGTTTAAAAGAAGAAGAAGAAAAAGAAATGGGTTGAAATATTGTGGACCTAAGTGGGCTTGCTTGGGCTTTGATGGGCCTTGGTGGATTACCTGGGCTTTCATGGGCTTTAGTGGGCTTCATGGGCCTTGATGGGCTTGCTTGAGCTTTAGTGGATTTAATGGCTTTCATGGGCTTTGGTGGATTTAACGGGCCTTCATGGGCTATGGTGGATTTGAATGGGCTTCGGTGAACTTAATGGGCCTTCATGGGCTTTGGTGGATTTAATGGGTTTTGAGCATGTCTAGTGCGGTTGCATGGTGAGCCTAAGAGGTGCGCCTGTCTAGTGCGCCAGATAGGTGAGCTAGTGAAGTGCGCCTGTCTGGTGCGCCAGAGAGGTGTGCCTGCATGGCCCGGGATCACGGCTCAAACCATTTACTGTTGGGTTTGGCGTTCTTTGGCTTTGGGACTAAACCAGGGTTTGAGTTCATTTGTGGTTAAAAGCCTAACTACCACAACTCCATCCTACAGACCTGCAATATTGGGGTGTCTACAGTAGGGTTTGGGTCGTTTTCTTTGTTTCGTAGAATTCGACATACCGAGCTATTTCGATATGCCGTTTCTCTATCAGATTCGGTCTTTTGGTCGAAATTTAGTCATCTTATTTTAGACGGTTGCCCGAATCAGAAGATTTTTGTCGACCGAACAATTTTCGGTATACCGAATTGGTCTAAGTGTTGGCCGTTGACCTGATTCAGTCAATCGATCTAGATCGGCCTACCGAACTAGGGAATTTTGGCATACCGAACTTGTTTTCTGGCATGCCGAATCATGGCCCAAACAAGTTTATAAATCTAATTTCCAAGGGTTTTTCGAATTAGTTTGTTTTGTGCCATTGAGGGGGACTGTGGGCCATCAATGGTGGTCTCCTGGGACCCTTGATGTGACGTTTTACTGAGGTTTTGGAAGAGTTTCCAAAGATATGAAAATGGTTTTGGAAAATGTTTTCTTGGTTTTCTGTGTGTGGGCCGAGACAGCGTGGGATCGTGTCGTCGAAATCAGGAAATGTGACGACATTCTCGGGTGGTCGGACGTGACTCCCTGGTTGATGTTGGGGGTCAAGATAACTGAAGGTGAGGTGCATCGAATCCTGGAGGTATAAGACTCCTTGACTGTTGTCTCAAGACTAGGATTGAGGTTTGTGGGTTGAGGTGTCTTGTGGTATAACGGTGAGGTATGATACTCCTACTGTCGTTGTGAGCACTGAGGCCCTGGTGTCATCAGGTGTGGATGTATGACACTCCCTCCTGAGCACCGTGTGTGGAGGACGCCGTAAGGAGGCGGACCCTATGGTGGCCAGTGCAGGTGAGACACGTGCCCCGTAGCTGGTAGCATCCTAAGAGACAGGAAAGCCTTCCCAAGGAGGGGTTGGCTTTGTGAGGGTTCTCTAGGTTGGGAGAATCGCGGGACGGTGATCGCTCTTATACAGGGTGGCTTCACCGTGGCAATGCAGAACGCTGTGGCCGCTCCTCGGTGGACTGCGTGTGGCTAGAGTTAAGTTGCCTAGCGTCGAGCTTCCCGACTCACTGTGTGTGGTTTTGGCCATTGAGGGCCTTTGCTTGTGATTTTGGGCTAGTAGAGCCCCAGTTGTGGTTTTGGCCAATGTGAGCCTGGTTCGTGAGGTTGTTGAGAAATAGTTTACAAAATGAATTTAAAAGAAAAGTAATTATGATTTGCTTTCTGCGGTTTTCGTGGGGTGCGTACTAGGGGACTCTTATCACTCATGCGGTTTCCTTGTGGTTTTGGTTTACAAGTGCAGACATGCAGTTGGTTTAGCGTAGTGCATATAGTCTAGAGTTTCCTAGCCACACACACAAGTTCCTGGGTGTTAGATATTTTCTATTTGCCATTTTAATTTTCCCATAATTTAATTATTTTTTTTAATTATTATGGAAAATGAGGGGCATTACATATGTGACCTTTTTAATGGTCACTCACATGTGTTTGATTCATGTTGTACTAGTACAAACTTGAAAACAAATTTATTACTAGTGCTTATGGAGGAATTACTCAACCACACATCGAAGGTCTTTGATAGATATTTTGTTGAAAATGTAATTATTGTTGTTATGGCAATTTTTATTATGTATTTGAGACTTTGATTGCCCTTGTTTTGTTCACTTGAATTTGGATTTAGTGATATGATAAATGAATAGAATTTGTGAATTTATTAGGAGGGAGATGACCAAGGTTGTTATAGGAAATGTGTATTGGAGTCAAGATGTAGATGAAACACAATACGAGCTCATCGCCTTCCTCAAAACATATGCAAATGTCTTTACTAGGAGTTCTACAATGACATGGTCAGGTTGGATGTAGAAATCGTGGTATATCACCTTCTTTTCAAGCTTGGAGCAAATTCCTGAAACAAAAGTTGAGCCTTTCAAGATCGGGAAGGCTCTTAAAACTCAAAGAAGACTCATGTAGTAGTATAAAGTCAATTATCTAAATCCAAGTGGAATTTTGTGTAATGTTTGGTACCAAGTTTTGTGTGGTATTTTGAATGATGTTACACGTGTTTTTTGACACAATGCCTTGTGTAGATTTTTGTCATTTTGTCATGGCTTTTCATGCAACATTGGGCACAATATTTGGTGGTGCTTTTGAGATGATTTTGAAATATTTTTTGAAATGGTTTCCAAAGGAATTTGTAAAAGAATTGCATAGATTTGCAAAGGCTTTGAAAATGATTTCCGTAATTTTTGGTAGGAACCACAAGAACTATAGAATTATACTGGTAGACCAGAGACGATTGATTACCCTCGAGGGTTAAGATTGTGTCTAAGGTTTGTGTTACCGAGTTGTAGGAGCCACAATAGTTGTAATATCGCACTGGCAGACGAAAGACGATTGACACCTTAGAGGGTTAGGTATGAATCCAAGGTTATGGTTACCGAATACTGATAATGACCAAGGTTAGAGTTCCCTAGTGCCTGAGTTAGGATGCTAAGAGAGTGTAACCTATGTTCGTCCTAGAGTAGACCTTTAGAGGGTTCTTAGAGTAAGGACCTAGGGAAAAGAGCTCTTGTACAAGGTAGTCCTATCGCGGTATTGTAACACGCTTCGATGGCTACTTATGAGCTGGTTGGTCGCTTGTGGCCAAAGTAACACAATAGGTTTTCACACTGGATATTTGAGTTGTGGTTTTCTAAGTTTTGTTTTAGATTTTCAAGCTCTAGCCTAGAGGATACATTAGTTTTGAGATGTGGTTTTGTGCTAGTTTTTGAACTTGATTTTGGCATAGTGTTGCCATTCCAAAGGTGCATAAAGAGATTTCAAAGATGCACACGTTTTGAAAAGAAAAGAGAAAATAGTTTTGAAAAACATATTTTAAAAGATTTAGGCTTATTGAGCAATAGCGAATTACCTTGTTGTGGTTTAGTGATATCAATATTAGATAGCTGTTTGTGAGGTTTTAGTGTTGTGGATTGGGATGTACGTCTATACAGTTTGGTGCATCGAGGTTTTCAGTGGTTTTGGTTTTCTAGAATCAATAGCTGAGATACCTATTTTAGTGGGGTATTTTGGTGGTAGACCTTGAGTTTGGAGAGGTTTGACCTTTTGGTTTTAAAGAGCATGTTTTAAAAAATTTCTATGTTTGTCTGCAATAGAGTTTGCAGGTTTTGGTTCCTTTGCAGGTTTTAGATTTGGGTATTGTCGAGAGGGGCAGCATGAGATTTGGGGAGCTGAATGCCAGCAACTTCAATCCTGGTTTGATGTTTCTAGTAGGTTGATAGGCATGTTGTAACGTCTCCAATTTCCATAATAATTTAAAATTAATTAAATTACAAGAAATTAAATGCTAAATAGTAATATCAACTACTAGGAACCTGTGTGTGCGGCTATGAGACTCTGGACTATGTACACTATGCTAAAACCCATCTGTATGCTAGCACCTGCAACTCAAAAACCATGAAGAACAAGCATGAGTGACGAAAGTCACCCAGCACGCACCCCACTAAAACAGCGGAAAATAAATCTATATTAATTTTTCCTTGAAAATCATTTTGCAAATCATTTTCTCCAAAACCACCAACACTGACAAACCAAGCTCAACAGGTCAAAAGCCACAACAATGTGGCCCACACCGGCCAAGATAGCAAACAAGACTCTACCAACCCAAAACCACAAATAATACCCTCAATGGCCAAAACCACACACAATGAGTCGGGAAATTTGATGCTAGGTAACCAATTCTAGCCACACGCAGCCACCAAGGTGCACTACACTACCACAGTTACGCCACCTTGTGTAGGAACGATCACCATCCCTTAATTCTCTCACCTGGAGAACCCTCATAAGGCTAACCCTCTCTGGGAAGGCAGTCCTGTCTCTCAAGATGTTACTAGCTACGGGGCACGTATCCCACCCACACTTGCCACCACAGGGTACACCTCCTTACAGCGTCCTCCATATGATGCTCAGGAGGAAGTGTCATACCTTTACACCCGACAACACCCGAGCCTCAGTGCTCACAACGACAGTAGGAGTGTCATACCTTTCCATGATGTCACAAGACACGTCAACCAGCGGACCTCAACTTTGGCCTCGTGAACAACAATCAGGGAATATCCTACCTCCAAGACCCGATGAACACTCGCCTCGATCTCTTGGCCCCCAACCTCAACCAGGGAGATGTGCCCGACCACCCAAGAATGTCGTCACATTCCTTGGTCCTAACGACACGATTCCATGGTGTCTCAACCTGCACACAAAAAATCATTTTCCAAAATGGGTCAACTCATCTTTTTTGAAAACCATTTTCAAAACCATTTCATATCTTTGGGAAACTCTTTCAAAACCTCGACAAAACGGCACTTCGGTGTTCTACAAGACCACCATCGATGGCCCACAATCTCATCTCAATTGGACAAAACAAACCAATCCAGAAATCCATGGAAAATCATTTTTCATAAGGGCAGCTGAGGCCTAAATCGATAGACCATTTTTAAAACGGAATACTGAAATTTCCTGATTTGGTCAACCAAAAAGGATCGGTCATCTGAACTGGGTACAGGTCGACACTTGAGGTTTGGAACGACACACCGAAAACCAGATCGGTCAACTAAAAATTCCTGATTTGGTAGTTCGACTTGGTTCGATTGACCAAACTTACACTAAGAGGACCAAACTGACAAAAAAATCACATACCAAAATGATTTGGTATGCCGTTTCCTACGGAAGCAGAAAACAACACCCAACCATAGCCCGTAAAATCACCCAAAATGGGACTAAACGGCGGACCCCCAAAACAAGCACCACAAAATCCAACTAAAACATATATTGTAGACCCTCGAGTCTACTCCACACAAACAAAACCAAAATCAATTCATCATGCAAGGAGAAATAAATTCAAGAAGCCATAGGTGTCGAAAATGACCCAAAACCACCTGTAGACACCCCGATTTTGAGGTAACCCAGGAATGAGTGTCCCTTTGTTGCTTTGGATACGATCAGCCCTTGAACTGAGCCCCAAACCCATTAGCCAGAGCCCAAAATAGACAGTTGTGAGCTGGGCTGGCGCACCAAGGTGGCGCACCAAGCTGGCGCACCAAGCTGCGGCTGTTGACCTTCCACCTTCCGGGCTGTTACCCTTGCAAATGAATATGCCAACGAATATTCGAGGCTTTTCGTTTGCAAGACCCCTTT